>JBAKBP010003423.1:0-57971 GCA_037953745.1 Lithodes maja
CTATTTGCAGCATTATAGGTCGCAGATTTGCATATGCAATTTTTATTTTTGTATTTTTTAATTTTTTGGGTAATGCGAAAACTGCACACCTACTTTATTGTTATTGTTGGGCTTATATTGTTGTTATTGCTATTGTTGTTGTTGTCCTTACTAATATTCATATTCATTGTGCTCTCACTTGGAAGGACCATATTACCAGTCTTGTTAAGGAAGCCTCCCAAAAGCTGGGTTTTTTACCCCTGCGCAGCTTCTTGCTCTGTACAGGGACACAGTGCGTCCTTGTATTGAGTATTGTTCACATGTGTGGGGAGGATCCTCTCACACCGCACTCCTAGACAAAGTAGAAAGGAAAGCCTTTCGTATCATTAACTCCCGTCCACTCACCATAACTCTCTGCAATCTCTCTCTCTTCGCCGCAATGTTGCATCTATCTCGCTATTCTATCGCTATTACAATAATCAGTGTTCCTCGGAGCTTTCCCAGTGTATACCACCTCATCTACGTAGGGTACGTAGTACCCGTATTGCAACACAATCCCACCCCTACTCTGTGCAACTCTCCAACCCAAGAGTGAAACGCTATTCTCAGACTGTCTTCTATTCAACTGCTGAGCTCTGGAACTCTCTCCCAGAATCAATCTTTCCCTCTTCCTATGACTTAAATTGCTTCAAACTCCGTGTTTCCAGGCATTTTGGCTTGAACGTCCCTTGATTTTGGCCCTGTCACTCATTCAACTCTGGGGGAGGCAATCGCTACAGGCAGCTCTGCCTTTTGTCTTCCTCATTCACATAGAAAACAAAACAAAATGCTACTGCATCTTGTGCTTGGTGAACAGGCAATTTTGAATCATCATATTATTTGTTAAGATACAGAACTCAAATTATTCCTGGATAGGCCTACATAAGAATGACGCAGAGTAGGACCCGATTCACAGTTTGCGTGGTACAGTAATGTTCTATATATACTGTATATATATATATATATATATATATATATATATATATATAGATTTATCTATCTTTCCAGGGTGGTCCAGAACAAAACTGATGCTTTTTGTTTTGCCATGACATAATACAGTACAGATAGTGCAGATTTTTAAAAACAATTTTTAGCCATGGGTAGCATACAACCATAAGTGTTTACAGAAAAAAAAATCATGATAACCATTGAATTCCTCATTGTTGTAATTAATTGATAACATGCTTATTCCAAGCTCCTCGCTGATAATCACAGCTGCCACTCTGAAGTTCTTGACAACACTTTCCAACATGTCTCTTGGAATTCTCCTTATTTCTTATTGGATGTTTTGTTTCAGTCTCTCGATTGAGTCAGGGATGTTCTGGTAGACTTTATCTTTCAAGTAACCCCCCCTCCCCCCCAAAAAAAAAATAGTCTAGAGGACTGAAATTGTGAGAATATGGAGTCCATGGGTTGTCGGTCCTCCTGAATCTTAGCCGGTTCCCTGGAAACCGCTGTCTCAAGTACTGAAGTGTGTGTCTTGAACAATGAGGGGGCACCATTATGTTAAAACACAACGGTGTTCATGTCAACCCCTCTCTTCCTCGTTAAAGCTGGAATGAAAGGTCTCTTCAGCATCTCAATGTACGGTTTAGAGTCAACAGTTACCCAGCGACCTTCTTCGTCTTCAAAATAGAATGGACCAAAGATGCCTGTCTGTCCTATTGCACACCAGACAGTTGTTTTTTCAAGACTCTGGGTTTTTCGACCAGGCTCATGAGGATGTGATGTAGTTCAAAACCTTGTTTTTTTGCTTGTTGACATACCCACTCGAATAAAAATTGTTTCATCGCTAGAGATTGACACATCCAAGACACAAGGACCATTCTCAATTTGCTTGCTGATTCTCTGGCAAAACACGCATCACTCATTCTTGTGGGCGTGGCTTTGACTCTGAAGAAACTGTATTTTGTATGAGAACAGCTTTTAGGTCACTATGAATGATTCTCATCAAAGAACTCCTGGAAATTCTCACTATGTGTGCCAACCGTTTGGTGGACTTACGTGGCGACTGTTTCACACGACTCCTAATTTCCTGAACATGTGCTGGTGTTCTGGCAGTCATAGGTGCACCACTGTTGATCATGTTAGTATTAGCCACATAAACAGTGTCTATGAGCTTATGTGTCAAGCTGATGATGGTGTCACAATGTGGGGTTTTTCTCCATGGAAATGCACAACGACATGGCCTCTGTGTGAGGACAACAGTCTGATTTACTGTATAAAGTACAGCCCAACATTTTTGTCCTCTCCGGGACTGAAAACTGGTCCTCGGCTTCTATCTTGTCAAATTAAACTTACAGCATCACTCTATAATCTACCTCAAAATACACAGAATATGGAAAATGTGAGTTTTTTAAAAGCGTCAGTGTTTTCTGAACCACCCTGAATATATATATCTATCTATCTATCTATATGCTCAGGCCCAATCCCCATTTTGGGGGTAGCCGACTCAAGACACAGCAAGAACAGGGAAAACACAAAAACAACAAAACAAAAAATAAACACAGATAAAAAACACAAACTCTCACACATCCAGGTCACCCAGGAGAAGACCCAGAGACCAGGGTTACCAAGGTCGCTCCAGCACTCCCCCGGCCCCTGACCACCCGGAGAGGTTCCGATCTCGGCAGGCAGACATGCAGCGGAGCCAAAGCCACAAGCCCTCCCACCACACTTCCAGGCACACCCTTCATATTAATCGTCTCCCCGGGCCAGGCGCCTGATGGACTATTATCTAGTCCAACTTGCGCCCGACCCCTTACTCCCCTATATATATATATATATATATATATATATATATATATACTGTATATATATATCCTCCTTTTACTCTTTTCTATGTTTCAATGTTTCTGGTTTTCTCGAATTGTCCATATAACTTTGTCTCTACGTCCTCTTTTATTTTGTTTTTATCTCTCTGTAGCCTACTGTACTGTCGAAATTTCTCTCCCCTCGCCCATTTCAACAATATTAAACGGCCGCGAGTCGACCAAAGTTTACATACAAAATCGAACACTGCCTCCATCAGCACGTCTACACACACACACGTTACCTTTGCACACACATACATACACAAAGTTCACCACACATTTATGTAAAATAAATTATCTCTCTCTCTCTCTCTATATATATATATATATATATATATATCTGCAGTACCGTCATTTCACTGTTGGTCCCACACAGTCGCCCACCCGCCATTTCTACTGTCCTTGTGTAAACCTTCAATATTCTCTTGTTTTACCCTTATGCTTTACTAAATTTGTTTTCCATATTCGTATACTCAGATTGGTCCATACGGCCACACCCCTAAATGGCCTTCTTTCTACTCGACCACAACCAGAACAGCCACATTTTCGTAATTTATCTATCTATCTATTTATTGCCGGACGACTTACTCCTCTTTATGAGGGTGGCCATGCAAAAAACGCATGGCGCAGATATGTGCTCTATGTATAACTATTATTTGATAGAGCGAATATGATGGACACAATGTGGTAGATAGGGAATACTAAGTAAAATCAAAAGCGAATGAAGTAAAAAAATAAATAGTGAATGGATTAATTTCCATGATCTGACATGTTTGTAAAAACCTGCTTAAACCAATGAGGACTTACATTATTAATCCCATTTTCCATCACATATTATATCTACTTCAAAAATAGATTTTCCAGGAAAGGGGGCAAACATATGTTTATAAAAATACCTCAATCTGACGATGACTGTCATTCTAAGCAACGCTTAAGTCATCTCTGCACTATTTTTGTACCATGATTCCCAATATCGCCATGTTTTACTAGTCTCCCTGATAGCCTCATTTTCTACTTGCAATACCAATACCCCGTTTTCTGCCAGTTTTTTTATATCCCCCTTGTTCTCGTAGCATCTACTATATACCGGTATATTATTAATGTTGTAATGTGAGTTTGTTCATGTCCCTCTAGATAACAAACCTTAGGACTATGTTGATGAAACTAGTCATAAATACTCAGACGGACCCACAATCGGAATAAAATCGAAGCAATACTGAATAATAAGATTGATTGTAACAGGAATTTGTGATCCCCGTAGAGTTTAATATCATAGTAAAGTGAGGCTCTCGTGTGTATTATGAGGTCTCCTAAATATATTGTTACGTATCTTGATCCTCAAGTGGTTAACTTGATGAATCTAGATAGCACAGAGATATATATTAAGGTATCAGTCAGCTGAAGGCAAAACAAAAGTAAAATCTAATAAAATTATTTCCTGTTGTTGCTTCCTTTCCTTTTGGATCTTAGGACTTAGTATCCTTTATTGACTGATACTCTTTAATTATGAAAAATACTGAAACTAATTAAAGTCATGTAGTATTTATAAAGACTATTATTTAACCGAAGCTTAGTAGGCTATGGTTATGAACCGAATAAGTTATATCTAAAGGACTATTAATTCTATAAAAAGTCTTGAAAGATAAATATTAAAGTAAGAATATTTCAGTCTCTTACCCAATTTGAAATGAATAGATAGTTTTCTTATATGTCCTTTTTATTTATATTTAATTTAATTATTCTTGGTTCTTGTCTTACGTTAATAGAATTATATTATTATTATCATCAGGAGTAATATCAAAGTCACATAAAAAGTTAGATATATATTTAATAATTAGTTAAATGTATTTCTTAACCACGTAACATTGGTTTGATTATGAGTAAATAAAGTTACAGGATCGTTTCATAGATTCGATTCAGGTCTCACTCAAATAATATGAAAAGCAAAATATAATATTTTGAAGCAAAAGAATTTTCTTCAGCTTAGGAAATCACTAGAAGTAATATTAACACAGCCAGGTTAGTCTAATGCTGGGGTCACACATTCACGTATATGCTCCCGTATGCTCCCGTACGAAGGTTTATTGGTAGTTGGCAACCGAATACTTAAAACGTAATGGCTTAGTACGCAAAACTTCAATGAAATTGTGTCTAGTCGTGGGGGTTGGTACGCATGGCGGGTGTAGCCACGCTGGTCTTGTAGGTGGTTGGTGCGGCCGAGGTTGCCCGGTATCCTTTGGATTGCGAATCGGATACGGGGCTCGTGCTCACGTATGTAAAAAGTTGGGAATGCATACGTTTTACCTGTCTACCTGCTACGTATTACGGGTGCAGCCACGTAAAACGTAGCAGCTAGACAGGTAAAACGTAAGTTTCGTCCGCCAATCGTACAATGTTCACGTAAAACGTGAAAGTGAAAGTAAGTCCGGCCGCATCTGGCAACACCGCCACACTACGTGTTGGCGGGAAGATGCGGCACCATTGTATGGTGGGGTCACGGGGGACCAGCGGGGGACACTCCGTCACACCTCTCACCACACCGGAGCAGCAACCAACAAGCCAACCCTGCCACCCTCCACCCTGCCGAAAACAAATCGTAGCAGCGAAACGACTGCACCTATGGCTTTCATATTTTTACCACATGTACCTTACCCTTTAGGCTACCCACCACAAAAATCCCAAATTCCTCCTCCCACCCACTCGTTGACTGTCGGTCCCGTCAGAAGGAAAAAAAAGGAAAATCTGTGGCGGCGAAACGACTGCACCAATCGGGTCCATATTTGTGTGACAAGTCCCTTACCCTTCTGCCTTCCCCCCACCACACCCCCAACCACCTCCAACCACCCACTTCCAGCGTATCCGTACGAAGATAAGGAAAAAAAGGAAAATCTGTGGCGGCGAAACTACCTCACCAATCGGTTCCATATTTGTGTGACAAGTCCCTTACCCTTCTGCCTTCCCCCCACCACACCCCCAACCGCCTCCCACCACCCACTTCCAGCGTAGCCGTACGAAGATAAGGAAAAAAAGGAAAATCCGTGGTGGCGAAACTACCTCACCAATCGGCTTCATATGTGTAACACAAGTCAATTACCCTTCTACCTTCCCCGAACCAACCCGAAAACCACCCTCCCATCACCCTCCCACCCATACATTCCGATACCATAAAAGTCTCTGTAGTCTATAGTGTCTTTTCAGCTACTTTCGGGACCCATCGGGGACCTGATTTCTGGCGAAAATGGACAAGGGGAGTGTTTTTTTTACCATTATCCTTCCTTTCTCTCCCAACTTGATAGATTTAGCCAAAAAAACCAAAAAAAAACTCTGGCACTGGCAGAAGCACACCGTCAAAATTGGCTGGCACTCAGCGGGTGAATGGTCTTTCCTCTATAAAGGGAGTTCACAAAATTGAACTCCTCCAGGATGAATTCCGCGATGTTCATGGTGCCGATGAAGGACTGGGAATGGGAATGGTGTGGCCATTCCTGCCCTTTTGTAGTTCCCAGATTCCAACCCAGACCTACGTGGTTGACAAAGACTGTCTTTGTCTGTGTTTGGACAGACGGGTGTGCCTACGATTGTCCGGACACGGTCCACGTAATGCCTACAAACTCACAAGACGTACGGCCTCAGCTACGTAGGTTTTGTGGGGCCGTGGCCATGGGCGTGGCCTGTGGTACGCAAATCGGGCAGCCCAGGCGGACTAACGGGGACATGCTTACGCAAGTCGCAAGGACGTACGTAGCTCCATACGACTGCATTACGTCTGACGTAACACTTGCCCCGTTACGGTACGTATGTCGGGTAGTGCAATAGTCTTCCTCTAAACGGGCGTACACGGCCGGACTACGCCCGTCATTACACAAAATTGGCGATCACGCCTGACGTGAGCATACGGGAGCGATATACGTGAATGTGTGACCCCAGCATTAGGCGATATTACTAATATGAGACAATAGCATCACCGTACTAAGTACCGTTAAGCAATGTAAGCTTAATTCAAAGAAAATGAAAGAACTCGTAAGTATTAATATAAAACAATAGTATTACTTTCATCATAACCCAATTACTTAAAGAGTTGCTTTAGTCCACAAGTTAGTCAACTAAAATAGTTAAGTACACAATAATAGTAGCGTTAACGTTAATTCGCAATCAAATAGTTAAATACACAATAATAGTAGCGTTAACGTTAATTCCCAATCAAATAGTTAAGTACACAATAATAGTAGCGTTAACGTTAATTCGCAATCAAATAGTTAAATACACAATAATAGTAGCGTTAACGTTAATTCGCAATCAAATAGTTAAACACATAATAGTAGTGTTCACGTTAATTCCCAATCACATATCTCACTAACCAACATAACGTAAGTGTTTACACCGAACACACTTAACACACATTTATATAATCTGACTGACAGTCACAATCCCATTATAATACTTCACCCCGTCTTCCTCCAGCTGCAAGTTCACCTTCCCCAACTCCAAATGAGACTGATTTGAATGCCCACAACTCGGGTCTTATATACCAAACAATGATGGTGTAGGAACGAATCAGGAGGCGAGTGATGGTGCGCGCCCCTATCATAGCTCCTCGAGTTGCATAGCAGGTGCCTGGTCCAATCACAGCTCCCGGCGTCAATCATACGTCATAGCATCGTGGCATCGAGGTAGTTTGTAGGGTCCCCATGACGCACGCAGGTGTGAAGGCTTGTTTGCAGGTATGCGGGCGAGGTAGTTTCCCCACTCGCTTCACAGTTTGGGTAGTTCGGCTCCTTCAACTCTAATTCTAACTCTTAAATTAACATACAGGGCTCCGTATGTCAGACCTCCCCCCTAGAAAAGAGTTTAAGGAGTACAGTACATAATATTAAACAGAATACATAAATAGATTCACCACCAGATTGGCAACAGCAAAATTATAATGAGGATATAATAAGGATATCACCCAAAGTAGGCAACGTCTCCAGGTACCACATCAGAACATAGCCGGAACGTAGCTGGAGCGTTAATCGAACTGCAAGGCATCTCACAGCTGAAGGCTTAAAAGCGCACTACAAAAGCATGATATTTACCTCGCTACAAGGGAGAGCTAATTGCCAAAATCCTCTCATTAAATTAAACTTACTGCTGTATGAGGCCAACCTGGTAAATGTAATCTTTAACAGATACGTGAAAGGCAATCGGCTAGCACGTTCTGGACCCCCTTAATATGTTTGACATCCAGGGAGTATTCCTGCAGCAACAAACTCCACCTGGTCAGTCGTTGGTTTTTATTTCGGAACCTATGCAAAAATTTTAAGGGGTGATGGTCAGTATACACAGTGATGGCACCAGAGGCAGATTGCACATAGACAGCAAAGTATTGAAGGGATAACATTAATGCTAACAGCTCCTTCTCAATGACTGAATAGTTACGTTGGGCAGAATTTAATTTTTTACTGAAATAGCACACAGGATGCAATACCTCACAGTCGTCTTCCTGGAGCAACACTGCACCAACCCCGGTATTGCTCGCATCCACTGCCAGGGAAAAAGATCTGTTAAAATCAGGAGCTCTGAGTACAGGATAATTAGATAATATATATTTGGTAGCAATAAAGGCCTCTTCACATTCAGAGGACCACACAAACTTCACATCCTTACGGAGAAGATCTGTCAGGGGAGCGGTCAACTTGGAAAAATTTATAATGAAACTCCTATAATAGCCAATCATGCCTAGGTACCTTTGGATATGTTTCTTAGTGCTAGGAGTTGGGAATTCTAGAATAGACTCTACCTTTGCTTGAGGAGGTGCAACCTGCCCCTGACCTACCGTATATCCTAGATACTGGACCGTACTCTTTACAAAGGTGCATTTCTTAAGATTAACCACCAGATTGGCATCAGCAAGATTTAAGAACAGCAATCTAAGTTGGTAAAGATGCTCCTCCCATGACTGTGAAAAGATAAGAATATCATCGATGTAGACAACGCACCCAGGTACCCCTTCAGTCACCAAATTCATGAGGCGCTGGAATGTAGCTGGGGCGTTTTTCAAGCCGTAGGGCATTACGTTACAGCAGAAGGCTTGATTGTTAACTACAAAGCATGATATTTCCCTCGCTCTAGGGGTGAGAGCTACTTGCCAATATCCCTTCATCAAGTCAATCTTGCTGATATAGGTGGCTGTACCAATCTGGTCAATGCAGTCGTCGATCCGTGGCAGTGGGTAGGTATCGTTCTTTGTGACAGCATTGACTTGCCTATAGTCCATACATAACCTATGGCTCCCGTCTGGCTTTGGCACAAGTATGACCGGACTACTCCACTGGCTTAAGGCCCTAGTGATCAGTTCATTAGACAACATAAAGTCAAGCTCGACCTGCAGTATACTCCTGCGTTGTGGCGAGACACTGTAGGGGGATAGTTTAATGGGAGTTGCATCCCCTACGTCGATGTCGTGCACGGCCAAAGAAGTGAGCCCTGGAATATCACGGAACACACTGGGAGACTGAGATAAAACAGAGATTAGTTGGTTCGCTTGATCAGAGGGAAGATGACATAGTTTAGATGGTAATTCCCTCCAAGCCACTGAATTATACTGAAAGTTGGATAGGCTACATGACAAGTCAAAGTCTGCATGGATACCTTCAGGCTCTGGAACAGTCTGTTGCGAGTCAGTAAGAGAACTGAAAACTTCGTCCGCACCAGGCTGTTCACAGGTCCTGACATTCACTGCCACAGTGGGAGAATCTGGAAGAGAGGAATCAGGGGACCTATGGTAGGGTTTCAACATATTTATATGGAATACTTGCGTGGGCTTTCTCCTGTCTGGGGTAGTTACTAGATAATCGGTAATGCTAACCCTCCGAATGATCTTATATGGGCCTCTGAACTTGGCAGATAATGGTTGGCCAAAAAGGGGGAGCAGGACCAAAACCTCATCACCGGGCTGAAACTCCCTCTCACGGGCTTTTCTGTCATACCATTTCTTCATGGAGCTTTTAGCCACGGTCAGGTTTTGAGCGGCAAACTCACATGAGGATCTCAGCCGGGTTTTGAAATCTGAAACATACTTGAGGTTTTGGTTCCCCTCCTGGCTAACTAGGCTATCCTGCAATAGTTGCAAAGGACCTCTTACCTGGTGACCGAAAACTAGCTCATTAGGGGAAAAACCCAGGGATTCAGTTGGAACCTCACGAGTAGCAAATAAAAGAAAAGGTACCCCCTTATCCCACTCAACTCCGGTCTCTGTACAATATTTACGTAACATTCCTTTTAATGTCTGATGATATCGTTCGAGAACCCCTTGACTCTCTGGGTGGTAGGTGCTAGACTTAACATGCTCGATACCCAACTCCTTCAGGGACTGCTGAAAAATGTTAGAGGTAAAATTAGTTCCTTGATCACTTTGCACCTCATGGGGGAAACCCATTCTGGTGAAGAATTTGAGCAGTTCCTTGATGACAGTTGGAGCAGAGGTAGTCCTTAAGGGTATAGCCTCTGGGTAGCGAGTTGCCATGTCCATGATAGTTAATAAATAAATGTTACCTTGGGAAGTCTTAGGCAATGGGCCTACAATGTCCACTACCACCCGAGTAAAAGGATTCTCGAAAACGGGCAAGGGCACCAGAGGATGTACAGGCACCTTCTGATTGGGTTTTCCTGTCATCTGGCAAGTGTGACACACTCTACAACACTCCACTACATCTGCACGCATTCCTGGCCAGTAAAAGTGGGCTCTGATTCTGTCTAGAGTTTTTCTCACACCTAGGTGTCCTGCCAATGGTATACAATGTGCCATTTCCATGATATCTTTACGACAAGGTTTGGGGACTACTACTTGATGGACGTCCCAAGCCCCGTCATCGATTGGTCTGTGTGGCGGTCTCCATCTTCGCCACAATACTCCTCCTTTGAGGTAGAAACATTCACCACCCTCCTTCTCACATTCCTTTTCACTCACGGACCTGGCAGCTAACTCCTTGCATTCACTATCATCTCTCTGTAGCTCTACCAGGCCACTAGGACAATTTGGAGGAGTTTCATGGTCATCGTTAGGGTCAAGATGAGCCATAAAGGTGTCTGATAAATTCACCTCAGTCACATCATCAGGCACAGTAGGAGCGTCATTCACACTCTCATCATCCCTTTCATCAACTCTTACATTCGGTACATTTCTGTCGGAGGGAACTGCTACTTGAGACATTGAACGTGTGACAGCACACACAGGGAAAACTGTTGGCATCTCCTTTTCGAGCTCACCGGTTAGTGGCTCGTTAACAGGGGAAAGCGACAAAATGGGGTCTGGTCGGACCTTCTCACCTGCTACATCATTCCCCAAAAGGAGCGTTACCCCAGGCACAGGGATATCTTGGGACCTACACAAAGCTATGGTGGCCTCACCCTGTAGTAACTCACATTCAATTTCGCCTTTTACCAAGTATGCATAAAACTGGCCTCCAGCACCTCTCATTACAACTGGTTCGCCCGGTGGGCACTCAGTGTAAGGATTCACCATGAGGGTGCTAGTAGAACCTGTGTCTCTCAGAATTTTTACCTCATGCATACAACCATTTAATCTCACGTTGCCAGATGAAATAAAGGGACGGTAACTGTCCTGCACTGATGGTGAAATTATTATTGGCTTAACCCTAGTGGGTTGCACCACACATGCTACTACACCCCTGTCTAGATGTTTTACGTTAGCTGCTAGGTACTCCTGTCGAGAGTCTTGCATTAAAGGAACTTTTGGTGCTAGGTACTCCTTCTGTCGGGAGTCCTGCATTACAGGCACATATGGAGTTTGAGATACGGCGGCAACTGTCTGCCCCGATCTCTCCGTTCTCTCCTTGGCCCAGCACTGATAAGCTAGGTGGCCTCTCTTGCCACAAAAAGTACATACTTTAGGGGATACGGGAACGTTCCCTCTTTGAGCATTACTATTAGTTTGGGGCCCACCTCTGTTACCATTGCCCTGAGTCGCATTTTTAGTTGGGGGAACAATACGGTTTTGGCTAGCTGGGGAAGACGTTATAGGCTTGTGACTGGGTCTGTCAGATTTGTGATTGGGATACTTAAAATTAGAGCTAGAATTATCGTAGGGCTTCTTTCCACGAAATTTGTTGTTGAGCACGTATGGGTCAGCCATGTCAGCGGCGTCAGCAAGACAATCTACCTTTTTCCCCTTTAAATGATAGGATACAGAAGAATCAATTTTCCATAGGAAATTTTCTAACAGGACCAACTCCTTCAGATCGTTGTAGCTTGTGACTTTCTTACTCTTGACCCAATGATTGAAAGTTTTAGTCATGGTCCTGGCAAATACCTTATGGGTTTCTTCTACTTTCTTCTGGTTTTTACGGAAAGATTGCCTGTAAGCCTCAGGCTGCAATTGATAGGTTTTTAGGATAGCTGCTTTGAGATTGTCATAATCCTGCCTAACTTCTGCTACTTCTGACAAATACGTGGCTCGAGCCTGCCCTGTCAAAACAGTTTGTAACATAAAAGGCCATTGATCTCTTGTCCACTTCATACCTCCAGCAACTTCCTCAAACAAAACAAAGAAATCCTGCACATTATCCTCAGTGAAAGGTGGAATGACACTAGTCATAGTCAATCCCAGAGGGGGAGCAATTTCGGGAGCATTTGTATTGACATTTAGTTGAGCCGTACGATATTGATATTCACATTGTTCGGTCGTTGCACTGGCATTTAGTCTGACTTGTTCGGTCTTTGCTTCGGCATTTATTCTGGCTTGTTCGGCATTTATTCTGGCTAGTTCTATTTTTAGTCTGGCTAGTTCCAGTACTTGATCACCGATCAAACCAGGTGGCAATTGTTCATCAAGTGGGCTAGGTATCCCACCAACTGCTCCGTCACCCTCCCCGCCTTCTACAGGGAACAGGTGGGTCTTTATGGTCTGAGCCACTTCTACTTTGGACATGTTTGAGACAGTTAATTGGAGATGTGAGGCAAGCACTTTCAGTTCAGATTTTGACAGACAGTCAATATCAGGGGCTGTGGGTTCTGATTCTATGAAAACTCTAGCATCTTCTTCATTAATTAGTTGAGGCATGATTAATATTTGATTTTTAAGAAGTGAAACGTTAATGAAACTGAGTGAAACTGTATGAAACGAATCCTGGCAAGGTCGCCACTCTTCTGTTACGGATCTTGATCCTCAAGTGGTTAACTTGATGAATCTAGATAGCACAGAGATATATATTAAGGTATCAGTCAGCTGAAGGCAAAACAAAAGTAAAATCTAATAAAATTATTTCCTGTTGTTGCTTCCTTTCCTTTTGGATCTTAGGACTTAGTATCCTTTATTGACTGATACTCTTTAATTATGAAAAATACTGAAACTAATTAAAGTCATGTAGTATTTATAAAGACTTATTATTTAACCGAAGCTTAGTAGGCTATGGTTATGAACCGAATAAGTTATATCTAAAGGACTATTAATTCTATAAAAAGTCTTGAAAGATAAATATTAAAGTAAGAATATTTCAGTCTCTTACCCAATTTGAAATGAATAGATAGTTTTCTTATATGTCCTTTTATTTATATTTAATTTAATTATTCTTGGTTCTTGTCTTACGTTAATAGAATTATATTATTATTATCATCAGGAGTAATATCAAAGTCACATAAAAAGTTAGATATATATTTAATAATTAGTTAAATGTATTTCTTAACCACGTAACATTGGTTTGATTATGAGTAAATAAAGTTACAGGATCGTTTCATAGATTCGATTCAGGTCTCACTCAAATAATATGAAAAGCAAAATATAATATTTTGAAGCAAAAGAATTTTCTTCAGCTTAGGAAATCACTAGAAGTAATATTAACACAGCCAGGTTAGTCTAAGGCGATATTACTAATATGAGACAATAGCATCACCGTACTAAGTACCGTTAAGCAATGTAAGCTTAATTCAAAGAAAATGAAAGAACTCGTAAGTATTAATATAAAACAATAGTATTACTTTCATCATAACCCAATTACTTAAAGAGTTGCTTTAGTCCACAAGTTAGTCAACTAAAATAGTTAAGTACACAATAATAGTAGCGTTAACGTTAATTCGCAATCAAATAGTTAAATACACAATAATAGTAGCGTTAACGTTAATTCCCAATCAAATAGTTAAGTACACAATAATAGTAGCGTTAACGTTAATTCGCAATCAAATAGTTAAATACACAATAATAGTAGCGTTAACGTTAATTCGCAATCAAATAGTTAAACACATAATAGTAGTGTTCACGTTAATTCCCAATCACATATCTCACTAACCAACATAACGTAAGTGTTTACACCGAACACACTTAACACACATTTATATAATCTGACTGACAGTCACAATCCCATTATAATACTTCACCCCGTCTTCCTCCAGCTGCAAGTTCACCTTCCCCAACTCCAAATGAGACTGATTTGAATGCCCACAACTCGGGTCTTATATACCAAACAATGATGGTGTAGGAACGAATCAGGAGGCGAGTGATGGTGCGCGCCCCTATCATAGCTCCTCGAGTTGCATAGCAGGTGCCTGGTCCAATCACAGCTCCCGGCGTCGATCATACGTCATAGCATCGTGGCATCGAGGTAGTTTGTAGGGTCCCCTATGACGCACGCAGGTGTGAAGGCTTGTTTGCAGGTATGCGGGCGAGGTAGTTTCCCCACTCGCTTCACAGTTTGGGTAGTTCGGCTCCTTCAACTCTAATTCTAACTCTTAAATTAACATACAGGGCTCCATATGTCAGAATATGTATCAGAACTTAAGAGAGTGAGAGTCGGACTATGTAAGTAAAGGGCTCGACTTATGGTGTCTACTTGAAAGCCTACTTTATACTTATGATTCAGAATATAATGACTTTACAGTACATGCAAATGTCGGAAGAAGTGGCTGGACATTTCACTAAATAAGCTATATTGGAAAAGGGATGAACTGAATAAATACGCAAATAATTTAGCGAAATTAGTAATTAGATATAAAAATGCAAAATCTGTAGGTGAAAGATATATATATATATATATATATATATATATATATATATATATAATGTGTGTGTGTGTGTAGAACCCCCCAGATTGTATTAAGTTATCTGAAACTAAGAAAATATAAATAAATATATACATTGACCACACAACAAGCACTACCCCCTTAAAACTGATTGTAGTTATTGATATAGATACATTGGTAGTGATTGGGAGTATAATTATGTGCCCTCGCTGTCATTAATGTTATCACCTTTTGAAGCTTCGAACTGATTAATCGAACCTCCGAAATTCAAATATACGGTAAAGAATCATTGAGTGATTCACTTCAGTCCGATACAGCTTCGAAATTGCATGTATCAAAATTAACCCATATTGTACCGGAGACGTCTTTATAATTATATATTTGCCATATTTTGACGATTGTGAGCAGCATAAGAAGCATCTGAGGTAGTATGAAGGGTTAAGTGACATAGTTCGAAGCCTGTTGCTTGCTGGAGGCCCTCTATAAACATAATTATATCGTCTAAAGCAGCCAAAATATAATTAAAAGGGCGGCGCCGGTATAAAAGTACTTAATAACCACGACTGTACCTACAACATTGGTTCTCTGGATTGCATAAATTACAATTAATTTGAGACTAAACATAGTATTCATTAACCCCTTCTGTACAGGTGCCGTTCTTTTAACTCTAGTCTGGCTACTATTAGACGATTTAATTCAGAGTTTACAAAGTAATTAACAGGCTTTGATCTATGTCACTTAGGTCAACCTTTTGTTACCATCACAGATCCTTCTTAAACTACACAAAATCGTCTAAATATAGCTACAATATAATTTGAAAAACATCGCCTGTACAGAAGGGGTTAAGATTGCTTCAAATATAATACATTAATTTTCTTCCTTGTTTATCCACCTTTCATGTCATCCGTCTCCTCTTCTTTTTGTTTCTATTTTCCTCTATTTTCTTCCAATCTCCTTTTTCCGTATGTTTCTTTTCCCAACTCATTTTCTAGTCTCCCCTTCTTAAGGGGAGATGGTTGTTATTTTCTGGTCCTCGTTCTCCTTCACGTTTATCCCCATTAGCTTTCAGATTATAAGACTGTCGGCCCTTTCGTTTGGTGATTTTAAGATCTTTCGCCCCATAGTTTTTGCAATATTAAGACCTTTCATGCAATTTAAGTTTCGATTTGTTTCCTGGCGAGCGATAGCAAGCCTGTAATTTAAAAGCAACCAGCCTTCGCCCGGGACATTTTTCTATCGAAAAATGTACAAATTCATCTTGAAGGGGGATCTTGGGGGTGGTTTATTAAGATTGGTGGAGGTCTAGGGAGAAAACTAAGACACAAATTACAAGATAAATAAATCTACTACTACTGCTACTACTATACTCAGGCACATACCCCATTGCTGGGGATGGCCGACTCAGGACAGAAACCACATTTAAGGGTTCCAATTCTCAGGATCCAGGACCACTTTCGCGTTCCCTCGCCCCTTTCTGTCTCGATGAGTAGTAGAATTTTACAAGGTGAGGAGGATTCCAAGCCCCCTGCCAAATAAATATAGCAAATAAATACATCCACCCCCCTTAATACTGACTGCGTCCTTTCCCTCACGACTATGTTCTTTCTTCTCTCTCCATTTATCCTCTTTCCCCTTTTTGTTTCCTTCTTTTCCTCGCAGTTCAATCCGGGGCGGTAATCCCCTCTCTCTTCCGTGCTTACGGCAGCGAACACCTATCTTGCATACCTTACCTAGCTCTCTCCCTCTCTCTCTCTCTCTTTCTCTCTCTCTCTCCCTCTCTCTCTCTCTCTCTCTCTCTCTCTCTCTCTCTCTCTCTCTCTCTCTCATCCCATCTCCTCCTCCCGTCAAACACACTTCCTCTGTTAATCTTTCCTCATTCCATGTAATTAGTATTACTCAAGGTCCACATAATGTTGCACATATTTCCTCATTCCATGTAATTAGTATTATTCAAGGTCCACATGATGTATTACTCAAGGTCCACATAATGTATTACTCAAGGTCCACATAATGTTGCACATATTTCCTCATTCCATGTAATTAGTATTACTCAAGGTCCACATAATGTATTACTCAAGGTCCACATAATGCTGCACATATTTCCTCATTCCATGTAATTAGTATTACTCAAGGTCCACATAATGTATTACTCAAGGTCCACATAATGTTGCACATATTTCCTCATTCCATGTAATTAGTATTACTCAAGGTCCACATAATGCTGCACATATTTCCTAATTCCATGTAATTAGTATTACTCAAGGTCCACATAATGTATTACTGAAGGTCCACATAATGTTGCACATATTTCCTCATTCCATGTAATTAGTATTACTCAAGGTCCACATAATGTATTACTCAAGGTCCACATAATGTTGCACATATTTCCTCATTCCATGTAATTAGTATTACTCAAGGTCCACATAATGTTGCACATATTTTAGCCCTTAATGATGATGACGCGATTCAAAATGTTATTTTGGCTATTAGTAGACAATTTTATTCAGCTTAGGAAAGATTTGTGGGAGTCGGAGGCATAAGTTTGTGTTAACCCTTTGATTCCTTGAGATCCTTTCTAAACTGCATAAACTCGTATAATACCAGAAGACACTTAAGAAACGCGTTGTCAAGTAATTAAACTAGTTATTGTTCGTGTGTGTGTGTGTGTGTGTATACAGTATATCCCGAATTGATGGACCCGATTCTGCAAGTCACTGTTATGTCAAATATGTGATAGGCAGGAAATGAAACTTTATCAATTTGCACTTATGCATAATAAATTATCTAATTATATGAGTGCAAGTAAATCCAAAGGAATATATTAGTGAAAGATGCCTCTACTCTTTTACGAAGGATACATGTTATCTTTCCCCTCACAAACTTTTGCCAGACGTATACTTTAACAAACAACGTACGAATTCTGGTTTATATCAATGTGAGATGCTGTGTTATCATGACAATAATCAATTAAATTTCCTATTTATAACCGGATAGACTATGAAGACCAAGAAAAGGGATGCCTTCTTCACAACTAACACTATATCCGCATGATTTAGTGCAAGAGTAAAATGTAATATATTGGAAAGTTAATGCAATAATGAAAAAGAGACGATGGAAATTTCGAATATTGAACAGATTGAGTGAAGTGATTAAGCTAGGATTAGTAGCACACTTATCTTCTTTCTCAAATGCGAAAATATAAATTAAGCATCACGTGTTCTATTCTTGCAAACCTGATTCTGCATATACAGTACTGTAATTGCATTATATATCAATGTCAAAGTTATCTTAACTTTTATTAACCTATTAGAGTTGTTTACTGGTATATATATATTTGTTTAGATCTCTCTCTCTCTCTCTCTCTCTCTCTCTCTCTCTCTCTCTCTCTCTCTCTCTTCTCTCTCTCTCTCTCTCTCTCACACACAGAATATAGAATCAGTCAGTTCGTCAGTTATATTGTCATGCAGACCATTCCTTGGACACCCGTTTTCAGATATACAGTACACATTTACCAGTAACTGTTCTGAAGTATTTTCTTTAACCTATTAATTTCGACGACATTTACTAAACTTAAGTTACAGTTTGACTCTCGTGAGATTTACTTATGCAATAGACAATTTGTATGTGGTTACTTTTCATTGATATTGCGTTCTAATTCTCCATACCAAGGTTTCCCAGAGCGGCCGCTCAGGGCATTTGTTTTGGACTATAATTGACCTAGGCCTTTTTAAATTACATATCACGGAGCTCACCACTCTCCCTCTTCTTCGTCAAATATTTACTATAAACTGTATATCGAAATTCCTGGTACTGACACATATTATCTAGTCTGTTTCTTTTCGACTGACGGTAAAATGCAAAGTTCCCATCAATATTGTTCAGTTATTTTGAAGATCATATATTGAAATAGGGTGTAAATTATATAAATCTTGAATTTATATGATGCAGAAATATAGTAGTTTCATATGTTTTCATTAAGTAACGAGAAATTAGTAGCTAAGAGATTCAATTTACCGCCATTTGAAATAAAACCGACTATAATTATTAGTCATGTTCCTACCAATTATACTTTAAAATCACCCATAATCATAAATAATGCATATTAATAGTACACTGTTAGAGAGAGTTTTGCACTTCTTTGTTTGTGGTAATTAATCAGCCTGATAATATGTCTTCTAAGCGTAATAGGGAAGGTATACAGTAGGGTAGTGATTGAGAGAGTGAGAGTGAGAACGGATAAATGGATAGGCGACGAGCAGGGAGGTTTTAGGAAGGGAAGAGGATGTGTAGATAAGATTTTTACCCTGAATTGTGTTGTGGAGAAATATCTGGAGAAGAAACAAAAGGTGTATGTTGCCTTTATGGACATGGCGAAGGCCTATGACAGAGTGGATAGAGAAGGTTTGTGGAAAGTATTTAGAATATACGGAGTAGAGGGCAAGTTGCTGAAAGCAGTGAAGAGCATGTATGAGGGTGCAAAGGCGGCAGTACGTGTGGAGAGTGAGCAGAGCGAGTTCTTTGACCTGAATGTTGGTTTGAAACAGGGGTGTGTAGTGTCCCCATGGTTGTTTACTGTATATATGGATGGAGTCATGAAAGAAATACTATCAAGAGCAGTGGATGTTGGTGTATCGCTGAAAAGGGAGGGAATTGAGTGGAAGCTACCTATACTGCTGTTTGCGGATGATACAGTTCTGATGAGTGATAATGAATGGGAGTTGCAGGGTCTGGTAAATGAGTTTGGAACAGTGTGCAAAAAACGGAATTTGAAGGTAAATGCGGGGAAGAGCAAGGTTATGGTCTTCGAAAGGGGTGAAGTCACAGAGTGTGAGGTGAAGCTGAATGGTCAGGCTATGGAGATCGTCAACTCGTTTAAGTATCTGGGCAGTGTGTTGAGTAAAGATGGGACTATGGATGAAGAGGTGCGGGAGAGGGTACAACAGAGGAAGAGGGTTGTAGAAACACTAAAAGCAGTAACAAGAAATAGGGTGGTCAGTATGGAAGTGAAGAATTCCTTGCATGGCAGTGTGGTAATCCCGACACTGACTTACGGAAGCGAAGCATGGACGTTGGTTGAGAGACTCCGACCAAGAGTGAGAGCAGTGGAAATGAATTACGGTACTTAAGGAGTGCGTGCGGAGTTACATGGAGGGATAGACAGACTAATGAGGAAGTAAGAAGGAGGTGTGGTGTGGAGGTAGATGTGCTGGAAAGTGTGAAAAGGAACAACTTGAGATGGTTCGGCCATATGGAATGTATGGAAAGCGAGAGAATGACTAAGAGGGTGTACGAGAGCGAGGTGGAGGGACAGAGAGGGAGAGGTAGACCGAATGAGAGGTGGAAGGATGGAGTGAGGAAGTACATGAACGAAGGCGGTGCTGGTTGGGGGGAGGGGCGTCGACTGACTGGGGACAGAGATGCATGGGGGCGGTTCGTTCGTGGCCACCCCTTCGGGGATCACGGCGTCAGGCAATAGATAGATAGATAGATAGATAATTATGTTTGTCACTACTAAATTATTCACCCATTTATTCAGAGATAAATATTGAGTATAAGGTACTTATTATTTACTTAGTTACCCATCATAGTGTACCTTATCGATCTATGAAATAAATTACGGAATAGAATCTGATATCAATGGGCAATTTTAACCCCTTCACCACCATTACGGAAATGTCATTATAATCTGGTTACCATTAGACGATTTTCTTTAGTTTATTATCTACCTCTACGACTCAAATGTGTAAATGCGATCTCTATAAACCCTTAGTTACAAATGCCCTTCTTAAACTGCATAAAATCATCTAATTTCAGCCATAATCAAGGGTAAAAAGGCGTCATAGTGCTGAAGAGGTTAACTGCTCCCCTTATGCCTTCAAAACTAATATCAATGTAGCTCTTGGGAAGCACAATCATAACCACATATAGGCCTACATACACTCTCACATATATAACAATCATAACCACATATACATACACTATCACATATGTAATCATCGTTAGTACACATACATACACTATCACATAATATTATGTAATCATCGTTAGTACACTATCACATACCGTATGTAACAATTTCCTGTGTCTGTTCCTCCTCCTTCTACACCTCCATATTCGTAACTATCAACAACAACACCACCCCCGTCTGTTTCTGAGCCATTTACACAGCTCCTTCCCTTCCTGCTTCACCAACCCCACCACCACCACTACCACCACCACCACCACCACCACTACAACACCATAAATATACTCTTTCCTATGCACCATCATCACAACTACGACAACCTCTTTCTAGTACACCACAACTATTATTATTATAAACATCAAACACACATGTCACTTTATCTCCTGGCAAGCACAAACACAACCACACATACAGTATAAACACAAAAGCATAACATCAATCCCATTTGTCTGTTCCTCCCCTTGCTTCACCTATATATTCATAACTGCCAACAACATTACCACCACCATGTACAGTATGTTCAGGTTCCATTTACACCTCTTCATTTGCTGTCTTGCCACCAACACCATTTACAGCTCCTTCTTGCCTGTCTACAGCACACCATTACCAACACCAACACCATTTACAGCTCCTTATTGCCTGTCTACACCACACCATCACCAACACCATTTACACCTCCTTCTTGCCTGTCTACACCACACCATCACCAACACCATTTACAGCTATTTCTTTCCTGTCTACACCACACCATCACCAACAACAACACCATTTACAGCTGTTACGACTCGGGTTCAAATATATCGGCTCTTCTTCATTGGACTAGTAATGGCATAAATGCTACAACGGAAAGCGCTAGCTCCAACCTCTGATGTATATTCCCAGTGAACAAAGAACACAAATACTCTCCAGAGTTCTATATGCAATAATAGGCTATCAAACTCTCAATAAATGTGCGTCTACTCTAGGCTTAATGTTATGTGAAAACAGCCTATTACTACCTATAACCGAAGGGGCTTGGTTATGGTATGCAAAGTAAGGTGGTAAGAGAAGTTACAGCTTACGTTACTTTAATTAATAAATGTCAGGCACTCCTGCATAAAAGAAAGTGCACTAAAGTCCTTCAACACCAACAAGGAATCTTCTTTAAATGTTAGATGCTATAAAGATGCTCGTATCGGAAATGGAACCCAAAAAGGCAGGCAGCGGAACAATGCTCGTGCAGGCTATGCACACAAAAAGGCAGAATATATAATGCCGTCGGAGCCAAGAATATCCTAAACACTACAACAATAATAATGATCGCCACAACAATGCAGTATTCCTCTCAACAAAAAGAGCCTAAGTCGTTTGTGTCTCACTACATCAAACTAGGCTGCGAAATGCTTGTGTAATCATAAATGGGTATGCATAAAAAGAGTACTTGGTTTAATATACTTAATGTCTCCTATGATTGATAAAGTCTAGCTAGAGTCAATGATACGAGATACTGGTGCGCATGGCATGCCGCATAGCCTAGTGTAAATCTCAAGTCTGTGGTCAAATATTACGTTACAGTGAAGGGTAGCTCTCTTGAGAAACCTTAATACCGAAGTATCAAGCGTTCTCCTGGCGTACCTCAAAGAAAAACAACCGAGCTTAGAACAGTGCAGAATGGTATAGGCAAAAAGCCCTCATTCGTGCATGCTCTACTCTCAATGGCACACAGACTAGAATTTACCCAATCAACTCCAGTTCGCAGGTATGTCGTGCAGCTTTTAACTAAAGCCTGCACTCATCGGAAACAATACCTTATAATATCAGACCCCTAGTCTAGCATTATCTAATCCAGCAGAACACTAATAATTATAGGAAGCGGTACGAAACAATATAAATGCCAACCAATACTTTGTGATCAACTTATCTTAACAACTAACCATACATAGTTTATATCAGACCTTAACACATAATACAACTGGCCAGCATGAAGCTGATTTTGCAGAGTTAACCAGAGGGGGTATAATATTAATAAAAGGTGGTGAAAGATATGGAAAAAGAGAGAGGTAGGCAGAGGAAAAGATTCTCAGGTGCAGTACGGGGGGCAGGTGTCAAGGGATAAGAGAGATGCGTTCTAGAAACCAGATCTGAGGGAGAGAATCAATCAATCAAATGAATATAGAAAAGGTGGGTGAGGGTGAAAGAAGGGAAGTTTTTATTGGTTAAGTAGGAGGGAACTGTATATATACCAGCACTAGCTCGAGCCGCGTGGGGGGAAAAAGCGGTAACAAGTCCTCTAACCACTACCAAAGTAGCTAGCAAAACATTACGTCACCAAGCATGGTAAAGAACTCCCTCAACCAATCCCCGCGAGGCAGCCAGCCGTGACGTCATCGAGCGGGGCAAAAACACTGCGCGCCCCCTCTCACTCTGTTCTACTCTCTCTCTCTCTCTGATTTTATCATTACTAGTTAAGGAGAAAACATATACTTTACAATTAAATATATAAAGCCTTGACATGGGTGAAAACAAAGAGCCTTTCTGGACTGCCCATGACACGAGCTTTCATATGAAATAAAGCACACAACAATACACAAACTGTAGCCACATCCACTGTCCTGGCGATCCTAGCGAGTCACTGTAGGACAAGCCATGCGGTTCTAACGGAGTGGTTAACGTCACACAGCTCATTATTGCCTGTCTATACCACACCATCACTAACACCATTTACACCTCCTTCTTGCCTGTCTACACCACACCATTTACAACTCCTTCTTGCCTGTCTACACCACACCATCACCAACACCATTTACAGCTCCTTCTTGCCTGTCTACACCACACCATCACCAACACAATTTACACCTCCTTCTTGCCTGTCTACACCACACCATCACAAACACCATTTACAGCTATTTCTTTCCTGTCTACACCACACCATCACCAACAACAACACCATTTACAGCTCATTATTGCCGGTCTACACCACACCATCACCAACACCATTTACACCTCCTTCTTGCCTGTCTACACCACACCATCATCAACACCATTTACAGCTCCTTCTTGCCTGTGTACACCACACCATCACCATCACCATTTACAGCTATTTCTTGCCTGTCTACACCACACCATCACCAACACCAACATAATTTACACCTCCTTTTGCCTGTCTACACCAACACTACAACTCCATTTACGATCACTTCGTACATCCACCACTGCAAAACCATTTACAAATATTTCCTAACCGGAGTACCCCCACCATCACCACTGCAACGCCATATATAATCACTTCCTAACTACCACCACTGCAAAACAATTTCCAATAATTTCCCAACCACCAAAACTGCAACACCATTACCAATCTCTTCCTAACCACCACCACCACCACTGCAACACAATTTACTATCACTTCCTAATCACCCTCAACTACCACCCCTGCAACACCATTGACAATATCTTCCTAACCACCACCAGCACTGCAACACAAGTTACAATAACTTCCTAGCTACCCACAACTACTACCACTGCAACATTATTTAATACAGCTCCTCCTTTTACCACCACCTCCACTACAACATCATTCATGATTATCACCACCAGCGTCTTTTCAATGTCCTACTCTTCCTCCATCGTCTGCACCACGAGTATACCATTATAATTATATACTATAACAACTAGTCCTATCTCACTATCACTGCCACCTCCAGTAGGCTACTACGACTATGATCACTACCATCACCAGCCAAATTACAAGTTTCTCAATGTTCTTCACCGTCATTACAACTACCACTACCACAACCATCACTACCACAACTACCTGCACCCTACACAGTATAAACACGGAAATCCCGGCTAATTATCTCAATTTTGGAAGCAGTCTTTTCTTTCAGAGCCTGTGTGACTTCATCTTACCTTTATCTCTCTCTCTCTCTCTCTCTCTCTCTCTCTCTCTCTCTCTCTCTCTCTCTCTCTCTCTCAAGTAAGTAAAATATGTGTTCTAATAGGAACAAACTTTCTTCGAAACTTGCAAATCGTTCGTCAGTAAAGCAATTCAAGAAGAAAGTACCGTAGTTAGTATTTCGCACTCTCCAGTATATGCAGTACATCATACAATCTATATGGTTTCACCTACAGTGTCTACCAGGAAGGAACCGTAAGGTCTTTGAGATAATAACTATTAATTGTACCTCCTGTAGCTTTCTCTCTAGCACTCCTTTCCTGTTTTTATCTCGTGTTTTCCTCATCTTTCACTCTATCACTATTTATCTCTCATTATATCTCTACTACTCTCCACACACAGTCAAACACTCATACTAATTTAACATTCGTTGTTATTTTTATTTTTAATCTGTTTCGTTCTCTGACATACTCTAGGATCTCGCTAATTCTTAGCTTTCTAACTTTCTCTTTCTCTCTCTCTCTTTGTGCAGTTTTGGCTGTATATGTGCTGTATGAATGAGTGTTATTTTATGTCTGCTTCTCTATATATGTTTGTCTGTCTTATTATGCTCATCATTCGGTAGGTGTATGTTAAGGCTGAGTGGTTGTCTGTGTCACTTTCTGTTATCATGCCTAGCTGTCTTTCCTCTCTCTCTTTTCTGTCGGTTTGCCTGTCTGTCTGTATAATGCAAGGTTCACACATTGGCGAGTCGGAGCGCGAGGCCAACGCGAGTGATGAAATTCTTGCACTCGCCAATGATTATCCCAAATTCGCCGACACTCGCCGACACTCGCACAGACTCGCGTTGACTCGGGCTGCACCGCGTACACTCGCGAACGCGGGCAAAGATTTCATGCATACATGAAATTTGGAGAGTCAAGTGGGACTAGGACGCCAAACCGCATAGACTCGCGTAGACTCGCGTAGACTCCTGTAGACTCCTGTAGACTCGTGTGACACTCATGTAGACTCGCGTGACACTCATGTAGACTCGCGTTGTACTATTTAGACATTAAATGATCGCGAGTCTACATGAGTCTACGCGAGTCTACATGAGTGTCACGCGAGTCTACATGAGTGTCACACGAGTCTACATGAGTGTCACACGAGTCTGTTTATATTATCAACAAAGGTTCCTTTTATAAACGTGGAAATTACTTGTCAACAGAGAAAAAATATAAGTTAATATGAATTCAAGTTGTGTTATGAATAATATTGATATTAACATCAATAATGAAGAGAGAACAAATACCATATAATATGAATGAAATAGGTTTCTGGAATAATATTGATATTAACATAAATAATGATGTGGAATATATGCAAAGGATATAATATGATGACAAATAATAATATACAGATTGATATCCAACATGAAATATAAATTAATACAAGATATAAATTAAATAGAATATACACTCCATACACTCCTGTTAACTTCCTGTAGACTCGCGTTCATCTCGTGTAAACACGTGTAAACTCATGTAAACTCCTGTGACACTTGTGTAGACTCGCACTATTCGTATCCTGGAATGTGACCGTTATTTTTCAAATTTCGGCAGTGCGTGTTGGGGTCGTGTTACACTCGCCGACACTCGCGGATACTCCTGTGAACTCGTGTAAACTCATGAAAACTCGTGTAAACTAGTGTTATATTTGTGTTATATGCGTGTTTACTCGCATCAGATGCTACTCGCGTTGGGTTCGGGCTCCATCAACGGCGGTATGCGGCGAGTGTGACTCGCGTTGGCCTCGCGCTCCGACTCGCCAATGTGTAAACCTTGCATAAGTCTCATTCTGTTCGTCGGCCCCTTCTTCACCCCCCCCCCCCCCCTACCCCACCAACCCACCCACCCACTCTCACTCTCACTCTCTCTCTCTCTCCCCTGAGATATTAATGATATTGCCACACAGTATTCCCCGTGCCAACACCGCGTTTGGCTCAATGAGAATAACTAATGGTCAGGTTACTAGAGGATTACGGGAGTGAGTACAGTACAGTCATGTCAAAGCTTTGTCCTAATTCACAGTTTCATCTATGTATATTTACAATAGTTAGTTATATTATGTTCTTGGCAACGTTAACAACACCCACAAAGGCATTTTGACCCCAATGTCCCCTGAACTTGGCTCTCTGTCAATGTTTTGGTTGGGGGAGACACTATAGTAACAGGCAGCCTGCCTTCTGTATCCTTCATACACATAGCATGAACAAATAATACTGATTTTGTTTGTCCTGTATTCCTTCTCGTCTCTTCTCCTTATACCAAATTGTACCGTTTTAACTCTCTGCTACCGTGGTCAAGGAATTAACCCTTTCAGTACGGATGACAACTATTGTTCATTTGATTCTGGCTAATATAATTAACTACAGTATGTTTCAAGGGTCGCATATTCAAAACATTAACGACGCCTTTTCTTCCTATGATCATCGTAACTAAATGTTGACATCGTAATTCTAGTTCCATTATTACTCATAGTGTACCTAATCACCTTATGAAAGAAAATATATAGTGGAATCTGATATCAGTGGGCCATTTAATTAACTACTCCCCTCATGACTTCAAACACTGATATCAATTTAGCTCTTGGTAAACACAGTCATAACAACACCTACATACCCTATCACATATGTAACCATCTCCTTTGTCTATTCCTCCTCCTTCTACACCTCCATATTCAAGTCATCGCTGGGTAATATAACTTACGATACACTAGTTTTTCTTTATGAATATCGGCAAGTTGTGACGTCGTGGGCGAAGAAAAAATATGCATTAATAGGCTCGCTATACTTCTAATCTCGTCGTACCTTAAGGCAGCTGTTAGGATCCATGACCAGATTAGGAAAAACAACAACTAGTTTGGCATTGTTTTCTGTTTTCTAGCAATAATCAGACAAATTTATTTAGATTAGGAAGGGTATAAATGGTATATGGAAGTCAAAGGGTTGATTTAGATAGCCTTTACCCTTTTAATTCCCACAAATCCTTCCTAGATTGTATAAAACCGTCTAATGATATTCAGGATGAACTGTCCAAAATACGTCTTAATCTTCAAAGGGTAAACAAGAGGGAATAGACAACCAAAATACCTCCTCGTTGCCGCGACGGTAGGAATATGTTGGCTATAGAAAAAGCAAGCTCGGCTTCTGTGGAACAATTACTTTTTCTTCTAGTAGGCCATAAACATTCACATTTTAATTAAAATACTTTATTCCCTCTGTTTTGGATTATTAACCCTCCCGCATTTTTACGAAGCGATCGAGTCATAACGCCACCCCTCCAAGAGTGCTCGTATGACGCAATCGTGTCATAATGCCACCTGTAAGTTAGAAATATTCGCCAAAAATAAGTTTATGACTCGATTTTGACGCAATTTGGACTGGTAAGTTAGGCATTAGTAAGTTACAAAAGGAAGTATCTAGCAACCCCATAGCGTCCCTCTCTGAGGAGCCCGGGCCTTTGTTAAGTCAGTAGTTTCCCGGCCCCCAGACTGTGAGGCAGGGTCCCGGCCCTTTAAATTCTGGGCTCCCTCCATCTGGCCCACCATGCCTAGCTATAGGCAGGCAATTATGGATTATTTCATCTACCCAGTGAAAGTGTTTAGTAAATAATTCGAACTATATATATGTATATAAGATGTTACTTGTGACTTTTGGTGACTGAGGGGAGTGAATCTTGGTTAACCCCTTGAGTATTGATGCAGTTTTGTCTAGGTATCATTGATGACTTTACACTAATTTTTGCTTGAAAGACAAATATATTTATCAATAAATACTGCCTACAAAATAAATACATTATAATCACGAAGATGTCACAGGAATGCTTACAGGAAGTATGGTAAGTAGTCTATGGAATTTTAGTTATATTACAGTATATAATATATTATATATAGCGGGTATATATTATATATATATACAGTATATAACAGCCCCAAGGTCCCGAGCAAGCCCAAGGCCCATAATCGAGTATTTATATTATTATTATATTTTGCATTTTATTTAAATATTTATTTATTTGATTTATTATTGTTTTTATTTATTTTATTTTATTTATTTCATTTTATTTATGTTTATTTTATTTATTTTATATGTATATACTGTATATACCGTATATATTAGTTTTGTTATTCCTGTTCCCCAGGGTGTCTAGCGGATCAGCCCCAAGGTCCCGAGCAAGCCCAAGGCCCATAATCGAGTATTTATATTATTTTTATATCGTTTATTTTATTTATTTTATATATATATATATATATATATATATATATATATATATATATATATATTGTGACGCATGCCGAGTATGAGCATGCTGTACAGAACGCTCAGTCAGACCCCACTCTCGCTAGGATCGTCAGGGCAGGAACTTTGGCTGTAGTCTGTGTAGAGTTTCCTAACTCAGTTTATGTGAACCGTTGTACTATAAGTATTATAATTATGTATTTTGTTTTCTTCTAAGTCTACGAGTTCTATTTTATATCATTAGATATAAGTATTGTGTGTGGGACTTATATGTAATGATGAGAGGAGAAGAGAGAGAGTTATGTAACGACGGCCCGGGAGCGCGCCACGAGGTAGGTAGGCCTCCCTTCCCCCTCCCTCCTCCCTCCTCCCTCCTCCCTCCTCAAGCGCGTGGGAAATCCTTTGTCGATCCCAGATTGAGAGAGAATATTACGTAATGATTGTCAGTGGGCGGTCCTTAGTAGTTTGCGATATGCCGCTAGAGGGCCGAGTATAAAAAGGAGAGGTCCTCGCCACAATTCTTTAGAACTCATCAGGCAGAGCGACTTCTCATATCCCTTGCAACTATCCATATTCTTCCGACTGATGTGAACTTTCTCTACTCTCTGAACAGCCTATCTTCTTCTCTTCTCGTCCCTTTTTAACCAATGACCCCTTTGGTGCAGATTTAGTCAGCCAAAGTATTATCGCTTGAGTTCTCACGAGATAAGTGCCTGTTAGATAGCCTATTTTTGGAAGGGTTAACTAGAATAGGATTGATTGATGTTTGTTGCACTCGTATATGCATTTCCCTGTGTGCGATTATTCATGTTCCTGTTTTCTGCTGGTTTAGGCAATGCTAGACTGGGATAGGGTTTCTGAGTTGTGATTTCCTATGAGTACTAGGTTGCGGTTGAACCAGTACAATTGCAACGGAGACGTGGAACGCCTAGGTGGTCTTTCTGACTGTGTACCGTGGGAGTTTAGCACTGTGTTGCGAGTGAGGGCTTTTGCCTCTGCCACCCAACACTGTGCTATCTCATTTGCTTGACTTTGAGAGGATCGCCAGGAGAGAACCAGATACTAGTGATCTGGATCTCTCAAGAGAGCATCCCGTCAATTAACGTAATTTGGCCGCACAGTCTTAAGGACCTCGCTAGGCTACGAGCCGCTTGCTCAGCCATTGTCTCTTAACCTTATGTATCCCAGCTAGACTTTGCTCGACCAGCAGATACAGCATAGTATTGAAGCTTCTCCTTATGTATATTATTGTTTATGCACTATTGATTTCATGTGTGGCACGCTTAGCTACTTCAGAGATTAGTGGCCCACGAGCACAATCTTAGTAGGCTATTGCCAGTGCATTGTCGGAGTACTTCTTCTTAATGTTTGCCATATCCTATTGTTTATTCTTATAATTCTTCTTATGTCAATTTAAAGCCTTTAATTACCAGTGAGTTATTCATTAAATTGCTGTTCAAAATCCGATACTTACTTCTTATGAGTATTCGAGAAGCATCTAACTTACCAGAAGATTCCTTGCTTGATGCTCGAGGACTATTGTTTAACGTAACGTAATAGTGCCGATCCGAAGTAGAGGGTGGAGGACTTCTTAAGTTCTTAGTTCAAGGGTGGATTACTTCGGCTTCGGCCAACACTATTCTTTAGTGTTGTAGTACTTTCTTCTTTGTTTGATTGTTGACCAGACTAGATAACTCCCGTCTTGTTATTAGTCTGTTGTGTGAAACGCTAGTACCGAGTTCTTGTATACCCCGTTATAGCAGATAGAACTCTGGAGGGTAGTGGCGTTTTTTGTTCGGCTGGCAGTACTCTGGGGTTGGGATCGTGTGTTTCCGTTGTGGCAGCGAGCCATACTCGAGTCCTGTGTAAGAGCCCTAGTGTACCCGAGTGCCCGGTCGTAACAAATGGCGACCTTGCTTAGGATTTTGTGAACAGTATAATTTTTTGCAGAGTTGTACAACATTTGTTTGTTCGTACTTTAGCGTGCATATTGAAGAATATTTTTTTTTTGTAAGGCAATTAGGAGAGCATTTAAGAGACTCCAGTTAATTTAGTAATTAGTGCTTACATAAGGGAGTTTAACACTTTTGTCTCGAGAATTTTTTGTGAACTTCAGTATGTCGTGCCCTAGTATTGACGAGGAGCGAGAGATGCCAGTTGAAGAGGTGCCGTTAGTAATCAGTGAGGAGGATGCTAGAGTTTTTGTGAGTAAGCGGTACCACGTGACGGAGGAGAGGTTGACTGGGGTGAATATTTATGGCTTGCACCTGATAGCCAAGGTTTTGGGTCTATCCAATGTAGGAGGGATGTCCAAGGGGGAGCTGATTTCCTGGGTGTTGCGTGGGCGACATGGGGTTTCGGAGGAGAGGGCGTTTGGGGGGGTTCCTCCCCAGATCCCCTCTCACTCGACTCCCACAGTGCCGTCCACTCAAGTACCGGAGGTTAGCACCCTCCCACAGAGGGATGAGAATTGGCAGATTGGAGTGCCCTCGGGCGGTGCACATGGTGGTTCCCCAGTTTATGCCCCCCCTCCTTCAGTAGTGGCAGCTCCCTCTTCCTGCCTGTCTCCAGATATGATATTTAGACTTGAGCTTGCTAAAATTGAGGCTGAGACTAGGAGGCAGGAGAATGAGACTAGGAGGCACGAGGCTGAGCTTAGGTACGACTCAGAGAAGTATTGTGCTCAAATAGATTTAGATAAGACTCGTGCAGAGTCGACAGGGATTCGGATGGGCCGTGAGGGCCAAGTAAGAGAACAGTCCTTGTATCACTTAGTCAAATTGGTGCCGGCATTTAGTGAAACTGAAGTCACAGAATTTTTTAATCGTTTTGAGAAGAAGTGTAGGGAGCATAATTGGCCTGAAGAGAAGTGGGCAGCTCTGGTCTCCTCAAGACTTACGGGTAAGGGTCTGAAGGCTTATGATGCACTGCCTTTAGAGTCTTGCATTGACTACCCAGAATTGAAGAGAGCTGTCCTACGGGCATACGAGTTGCAACCAGAAACATATCGATTGAAGTTTCGGGGTGTTACAAAGACTAGGGAGGCGACCTTTCTTGAACATGCCCGGGACTTAAAAGATGCACTTGCTAACTGGACACGTTCTGAGAAAGCTGAGACGGCCGAACAGTTGACTGAGCTGTTTCTGCTCGAGCAGTTTTATAAGTGTACTGGTGCAGATATGACTTTAACTATTAAAGAAAAGAACCCTAAAACTCTACAGGAGGCAGCTGAGATGGCTGACCTCCGGCTATCACTAATTCGTGGGTGCGGGTCTGCCCAGCGTAGTGAGGCAGGTAACAAGGGGCGTGATGCCCCACCCCCCCGAGTTAGTGATATACTTTATGCAAACAAGTACAAGAGCTATGATACCAAGACTGACCACAAGACTAGCACCGTCCCATTTAAGAAGGGGCCGGGCCCTTCCCAGTACCAAGGGAAGCCCAGAGGGGAGTTGGAGTGTTATCATTGTCATGAAAAGGGGCACTTTGCAAGAGTCTGTCCTAGCAAACCACCTACAGCAGCTGTGTCTTTGGCCTGCAACATTGGTGTGTCTCCGAAGTTTTCTGAGTTTGCCCGGGGCAGTTCGTCAGAGGCTGAGGCACAGCCAATGCAGAAGCACCTGGGAGGCTCGAACCCTGCTCAGGATGTTTTTTGCGACCATAGAGGACGGGGTTGCGTGATGTGGGCGGGGCGCAAGCATGGAGTAGAGGTCTTGCGTGATACAGGTGCTTCCCAGACTCTGATGAATAACTTGACTGGCTACCCTATAAATGCGGCTCGGGTGGTAGTGGTGCAGGGTATTAATGCAACTCGGTCATACCCGCTGGTGCGGTTGGAGTTGGAGGTGGATGGTGTGACACGTGAATTGGATGTCGGGATTGTGGAGAAACTGCCAGTGGAGGGCGTCGACCTTCTTCTCGGCAACGACTTTGCAATGCCCGCTTCTGAGGTTCTACCCTTAGTCGTTGCCGAGAGGACGGCCGACGTGAGTAGGGAAGAGCAAGAGTGTGTCGAGCGGTGCCAGGCACAACCCATGGCGTGTGCTGTCACCCGAGCTCGGGCAGCTAAAGTGTCACAGCCTAGTCCTCCGTCTTCAGACCAGCAGAGGAACGATCAACAGGAGGAGGCTAAAGCTGGAGTTGGTTTTAAGAGTTTTGACTCGGCGGCTCTCCTGGGTGATTCAGTATTGGCCCCTATGTTAGAGTCTGGAGAGGCCCCAGGACCTGTCACAGCTAGTGAGGAGGTAGGGCAGGAAGAGACTCCGAGGCAGCAACGTTGCACACAGAGAGAAGAAAGGGTTGCTCAGTTTGATATTGGGGAAGGACTTGGGTTGCTTCGGAAGCATCTAGACAGGTTGGTTCCCTCAGATATTTGTAAACTGCAGTTGGAGGATCCGGAAGTTCAGAAGTGTGGTAGTTCAGAAGTGTGGTAATGGTGCTGTCGAGATCAAACACGAGGACGGGGAAGCATGTCATGTGAACCTGTTGGAGGAGTTTGTGAGGCAACCACCTGAGCATCCTGCTGTCCCTGCGTTGGTCTGCCGCGGCCAAGGTGGAGAAGGAGAGGGGGGTAGTAGGGCACAGGTGGAGAAGAGAAGGGATTGTTATGTCTCGGCGGAGCCGTGGGCGGGGGACACGAGTCTGGTGGCTGTGGAAGCGCTAGAGCACCTGCCTGAGCAGCAGTGTGCAGCACTCCAGCACCAGCTCGGTTCATACCCCACTGGTTGTGCCGAGCCCCTGAGTCTCACAACTCGGGCGGTGCAAGATGTTCCACGGGCAGGTCACGTGACTGTTGAAAGACCGTTAGCCTCGTTGTTTCGGTGGTTTAAGGTGGGCGACGAGGCTTTGGCATGGTTGCCAGGTCAGGGTCGACCCATGGCTGCCAAGGGTGGTGGTCAAAAGGAGGACATTGAGCAGATTGGTAAGGTCGGCTGTGGTATCGCAGTGCCCGGTCGTCGCATAGCCTCCCAATGCTGCTCTAGTCTAATGCAACAGCCCTACCATAGACCGACTGTATCTGGCCATGTCGCTGAAAGCGGTGATGCTGCGCAGGCAGATGTCGTCACAAGGAATGCGGGGGTGCGCATGTACGGTATCGGCGGGGAAGCCTTAGCAATAATGAACTGTGGGAGTGACTGCACGGGTGGTACTGATTGTCCCTCTCATGACCTGGCTGTTCTAGGGACGAAGGTGGAGAAGGAGGGAGACTACAGGTTAGAAGCTGCGGTCTCGGCTGGGTTGTGGGAGGGCACTAGGCATGTTGTTCGTGGAGACAGTGCAAGGCAGTTATTTACTAGGCTATGGCAGTACTTTCGCATGTTTGTTGCTTCTCCAGGCCTGATGTACGGGGTAGAATCCGACATGCAGGCTGGAGATAGTGCAAGGCTCAGTTTAATTCCCTACCGTATAAATCCTGCTCGACAGCCTGTGGTGCAAGCAGAGCTGGATTACGTGTGGACGAAGGGTCTGAGGGATAAGGAATGTCGTGAGTGGTCGTTGCCTGTAACTTTGTCCGAGCGTGCTAAAGAGGTATGTGGTTTTGTTGTGGACGGGAGTGCCTACCAGTGCAATGTTATGCCTGACGGACTTAAGAATGCACTAGCAACGTTTCAGAACCTGATGAATGAAAGTGAAAAGGACGATGATGCGCTGGGGCATTTCGAGGTCTATGTTCCAGCCTATGGTCCGGTCGTTGTAGTTTACCCAGATCATCACCCTCTCAAGATCTTGGACCAGTTTCACAATCGGAATATGAGGCTGACCAGGTGGTCACTAAGGTTATTGGTATATAACCTGGACATACGCCATATTGCCGGTTGTGACAACGTGGTTGCAGATGGTCGTTCAAGGGTATATGATCCTGGGTAGATTGACACACGGGTAGCCTCCTGCTTTAGTTTGAATAGTATTTTGCGCTTGGTGCTTGTTGGCTCGCGGTTGTAGCCCAGCGTATTGGGTCGTAAAGCAGGATTGTTGAGCGTTTGGTATAGAAGAAAAATAGGCTGCCCTTCTAGTGCAGCCGGAAAAAAACATATTAAAATATAAAAATCATAAAAAAAACTCTTTCTTTTTGATATAGATAATTGTATAAGTTTGTCATAGCCTATAGAGTTTGAGTAGTCCACGAACTATCAAACGGCTGAGCTGCTGTAAGCTCGCTCTGGGAGCATGATATTATGTCTTTTGCTATTATTGGGAGGAGTTATGAAATGTGAATTTTTTTTTTATAAGATGTGTTTTTGTGATAAACTCAGCGTTGTTTTAGTGCCATGCGGTCGCTGGGTGTGAGGGGTTTGATGAGGTTCTGCGTGTCAGATTTTAGCTCAGGGTTGAGCAAGTAAAATCTTGGGGGAGGTGTGACGCATGCCGAGTATGAGCATGCTGTACAGAACGCTCAGTCAGACCCCACTCTCGCTAGGATCGTCAGGGCAGGAACTTTGGCTGTAGTCTGTGTAGAGTTTCCTAACTCAGTTTATGTGAACCGTTGTACTATAAGTATTATAATTATGTATTTTGTTTTCTTCTAAGTCAACGAGTTCTATTTTATATCATTAGATATAAGTATTGTGTGTGGGACTTATATGTAATGATGAGAGGAGAAGAGAGAGAGTTATGTAACGACGGCCCGGGAGCGCGCCACGAGGTAGGTAGGCCTCCCTTCCCCCTCCCTCCTCCCTCCTCCCTCCTCCCTCCTCAAGCGCGTGGGAAATCCTTTGTCGATCCCAGATTGAGAGAGAATATTACGTAATGATTGTCAGTGGGCGGTCCTTAGTAGTTTGCGATATGCCGCTAGAGGGCCGAGTATAAAAAGGAGAGGTCCTCGCCACAATTCTTTAGAACTCATCAGGCAGAGCGACTTCTCATATCCCTTGCAACTATCCATATTCTTCCGACTGATGTGAACTTTCTCTACTCTCTGAACAGCCTATCTTCTTCTCTTCTCGTCCCTTTTTAACCAATGACCCCTTTGGTGCAGATTTAGTCAGCCAAAGTATTATCGCTTGAGTTCTCACGAGATAAGTGCCTGTTAGATAGCCTATTTTTGGAAGGGTTAACTAGAATAGGATTGATTGATGTTTGTTGCACTCGTATATGCATTTCCCTGTGTGCGATTATTCATGTTCCTGTTTTCTGCTGGTTTAGGCAATGCTAGACTGGGATAGGGTTTCTGAGTTGTGATTTCCTATGAGTACTAGGTTGCGGTTGAACCAGTACAATTGCAACGGAGACGTGGAACGCCTAGGTGGTCTTTCTGACTGTGTACCGTGGGAGTTTAGTACTGTGTTGCGAGTGAGGGCTTTTGCCTCTGCCACCCAACACTGTGCTATCTCATTTGCTTGACTTTGAGAGGATCGCCAGGAGAGAACCAGATACTAGTGATCTGGATCTCTCAAGAGAGCATCCCGTCAATTAACGTAATTTGGCCGCACAGTCTTAAGGACCTCGCTAGGCTACGAGCCGCTTGCTCAGCCATTGTCTCTTAACCTTATGTATCCCAGCTAGACTTTGCTCGACCAGCAGATACAGCATAGTATTGAAGCTTCTCCTTATGTATATTATTGTTTATGCACTATTGATTTCATGTGTGGCACGCTTAGCTACTTCAGAGATTAGTGGCCCACGAGCACAATCTTAGTAGGCTATTGCCAGTGCATTGTCGGAGTACTTCTTCTTAATGTTTGCCATATCCTATTGTTTATTCTTATAATTCTTCTTATGTCAATTTAAAGCCTTTAATTACCAGTGAGTTATTCATTAAATTGCTGTTCAAAATCCGATACTTACTTCTTATGAGTATTCGAGAAGCATCTAACTTACCAGAAGATTCCTTGCTTGATGCTCGAGGACTATTGTTTAACGTAACGTAATAGTGCCGATCCGAAGTAGAGGGTGGAGGACTTCTTAAGTTCTTAGTTCAAGGGTGGATTACTTCGGCTTCGGCCAACACTATTCTTTAGTGTTGTAGTACTTTCTTCTTTGTTTGATTGTTGACCAGACTAGATAACTCCCGTCTTGTTATTAGTCTGTTGTGTGAAACGCTAGTACCGAGTTCTTGTATACCCCGTTATAGCAGATAGAACTCTGGAGGGTAGTGGCGTTTTTTGTTCGGCTGGCAGTACTCTGGGGTTGGGATCGTGTGTTTCCGTTGTGGCAGCGAGCCATACTCGAGTCCTGTGTAAGAGCCCTAGTGTACCCGAGTGCCCGGTCGTAACAATATATATATATTTTTTTTTTTTTTTTTTTTTAATTCCTGTTCCCCAGGGTGTCTAGCGGATCAGCCCCAAGGTCCCGAGCATCCCAAGGCCCATAATCGAGTATTTATATTATTATTATATTTTTTATTTATTTTATTTATATATATATATATATATATATATATATATATATATATATATATATATATATATGTTAGTATAGCCAGGTAATAGATTCTCTTTTAAACAGACGAGGTTAAAGGCAATAGCAGTTTCAGCATTCAGGATTTTATTGTTACAGCTTTCAATAGTTCTAACAATTTTCCTCTGGGGTTCAGAGATGAGGTACAACAGGTTAGCAAAATTCATGGTGGATCCAACGTTTCACAAGTAAACATCTTGCATCTTCAGGGAAAGGAGAGGTAATGATTAGAATAAGGACAAAGCAACATATTTATACAAAATTCGAGGATCAAGAATAGGGAGGTGGGCGGAGCTACTGGGTGTGGGGTGGCTGTTCATTGGTGGAAGGCAGTCTATTCGTGAGACGGGCACTAAATCTTATCGGTGGTTGGTTGTTGGCTGTGGGTGGCTGTGATTGGTTGGTGTTGTCAGTTGTGTGCTGAGCGCGGAAAGGTAAGGGAGGGGGGCACAGGGCGAGAGGAAGGGGGGCAGTATGCCTGTAGCGCTTGCCTGAAGGAAGAATTTGAAGGTCTTGTGTTTGGTTGTTGATGCTGGGGTTGAGTGTTTGGATGTATAGAGCTTCTAAAATAGCTAGTCTTCTGGGGTCTGATTCTTTGTCGAGTATGGTGGTTTGTTTGTCTACGTCGGCGCGAGTTAGGGCAAGATGGTGGGGGGGCTTGATAGTGATCTTTTATAGCGCCAGATTGAAGGTGGAGGGTTAGTCGACGGGAAAGGCGAGTCTGTGTCATTCCAACATAGGATAGTGGTCCACAGTCCCCAGAGGTGCAAATATGCTGGTATATCACATGATCGTCTTTCGGTTGGTTGGTGGAAATGGGGCGGTTACGGAGGACAAGGTTGGAGGTCTTAGGAGATTTGTAGTAAATAATGAGTTTTATTTTATTGTCAGGGTTGGTGGGGAGGACGTTTTTGTGAATTATTTCTTTCATAATGGATTCGTCTGTTGTGTGGTCGGAAGATATGTAGTTTCTGTAGAAAAATGTAATGTTATTGGCCGGGTTGGTGCTAGGGGGGTCTTGTTTGTACCATTTTTCTAGGTGGTGGTTGATGGCATTGGTGACGTCAGTGTTGGAATACCCATTGTTGACTAGGACCTGGGTGAGCCTTTCCAGTTCATTGTGTGTGTCATTCCAGGTGGTGCAATGGGTGAGGGCTCTCCTGACATAGGCGGCGATGGTGGACTGATGGTATCGTTTAGGGCATTCACTTTCCCCATTAAGACATTGGCCATTGTTAGTAGGTTTGGTGTACACTGTAGTTTTGAAGCCGTGGTCGTGGAGGGAGACAAGGAGGTCGAGGAAGGGTAGATGTCCATCGGTGGTTTCTTCGTATGTGAAGTTGAGTCCGGAGGCGGCTATGAAGCGCTGCTGGAGGTCCCTGAGTTCGCCCAGGTCCTTCACCCGCACGAAGATATCATCGATGTACCTGCAGTAGACAGTGGGCCGGTGGGCAGCCATAATATCGTTAACGTATATATATCACAAAACTGTTTTCATGCCAGTGCTCTGCCTGATAGTTTGTATAATGGGGTTACTCTTGTCGCTGGGGACTTAAACGCTAGATATAATGAATTTGAATTCGACGGGAAAATAAATACGAATGGTAGAAGATTTTATCAATTTGTACAAGATTACCAAGACATTAAATTACTAGGATCGGAAGAAGCAACCCATATTAAGGGAGGGAGACTCGACTACGCTTTTATACTAAATGGACAAGGGCTGGATGGAAGCTGCGTAGTAGAGGCTGAACTACTCAGTGATCATTTTGCTCTTGATATTAAAATTCCACTAGGGAAACTAGCTTTCGGGGCCAATAGAAAAAAACTAAGGCTTCCAAAAGACGATATACAAAACTTTATTGAATATATTAAAAAATGGTACAGTAATTATCATCCTACATCAATTGAATCTTTCTATGATGACATGATTAAAGTTATAGAAACCTCATTAAGCCGTAATGTTCAGACGACAAAGAAAAGAAAACGGCCGAACAATAATAAATATGCCCACGATAAAGTCCTCCAAGGTTGGAACAAAATGCTCAAGGTCGCGCATAGAAAATGGGTAAACGATGGAAGGGAGGACGAAGCAAAAAACACGTTGCTGGAGACAGCAAAAATTTGCGGGGAGGCTAGAAAAGAAGTTAGAAGGGAGTATTGGACGAATTTTACAAATAATATCGGAAATAGTAAAAATATAGGTGATATTTGGAAAGAGGTTAAAAAAGTTAAAGGAAAGAAAATCGATAATGTGGCACACCCGACTCCTGAAAAATTCGCTAACGAGCTAATGAAGAAATGGTCACTCGCGTCAAGCAAAGACAGTATACCTCAGGAAATCAAAGAGGCAGTAAATAAATGGGAAGGGGACAGGAGAGAAGTAATTATGAACGCTTTAAATACAGGGGATAACACTGATGTAATGTTTACTAGGGATGAACTACTTCGAGCTATTAAACATGGGAAATGTACAGCCCCTGGGGAGGACGGAGTAACCTATGATATATTAAACTGTTTGGCAAGCATTGATAATGGTCCACTACTTGATCTATTCAATATGAGTTATCAAGAGGGTCGATTACCCCGAACATGGAAAACTGCTATCATCATTCCTATCCCTAAGCCTGGAGGAGGATTTAGGCCAGTCTCTTTAACATCTTGTTTTTGCAAAATGATGGAAAGAATGCTTTTAGAAAGATTGCAATATGTTATAGGAGGTAAATTAAGTAATAATTTATATGGGTTCATCAAAGGTAAAGGAACTACTGATGCCGTCATCAAGTGCCTATCACACGATGCTGACTACTGCAGGGCATTTGTCGATCTCAAGGGTGCATTCGATAAAGCCAACGGAGAAATTATACTGCATGAACTAGCAGGTATGGGGGTGTCAGGAAGGATGCTTCATTGGATAGGAGACTATTTACATGGCCGAAGGGCTAAAGTCTCTTATCAAGGAGCATTGTCTGAAGAAGGTAGTTTGGACTTAGGGACACCACAGGGTGGGGTACTAAGTCCAATGTTGTTCAATGTACTATTGAATAGACTTGCAAGTCTAAAATTAGCCGATGGGGTTAAAATTAGAATTTATGCAGACGATATTATGCTACAAAGCAAAACGGTTGATAAAATGCAACGGGCGCTGACTAAATTTGGGAAGTTAACACAGGAACTAGGATTAATAGTAAATGAAGATAAAAAAAAATTTCAATGTCGAGCAAGAACTAACAAGCAACTAACAATAAATAACATGAATATAGAAAGAGTAAATAGTTAAAAGTACTTGGGTATGTATGTGGGTTATACAGCAGAAGCTAAAGAAGCTGAGGTGAATTATATAACTACACAATGTAAGGCACGAATGCAACCCTTGAGAGCCTTAGCTTGGAGTGGTAACGGTGTCGGTGTTCCTGTACTAAAAATGATGTACATTAGTACTATTAGGTCAGTCATTGAATATGCCAGTCCTGTCCTTTTTTGCCTTGATGAAGGAAGGTTCGATAAACTTGAAAAAATACAAAACGAGGCTATGAGAATTATTTTAAACTGCCCAAAAAATGCAATGATTGATGCAATGAAGCTTGAAACAATGCTACCGAGCATTAAACATAGAGTAGAACAAACTAATTTGTAGCAGCAATTAGACATGTAAGATTAAAAGGTGGCAACGAACTACTGAAAGACATAAAGGACTGCATGAATAATACTCGCACCTTCTGGAGACAAGGCAAAAAAGGATATATGAAACATTTGGTGAACAAAATACAACATTATGATTTAATAAACAACTGTATTAATTACGAAAATGAACAACCTGTCCCACCATGGGAGGAGAAAGACGTAATTTTAGATATTATGCCATTACAAAAGAAAAAGAACATGTATAATACAATAGAATTAAGAAACATTTATGAAGAGAGAATAAACAAAGTGTACACTGGTAAAGTAGCACATGTTTATTGTGATGGGTCGGTAATGGAAAATGGTAGGGCAGGTTGTGGGATTTTAATTAGAGATTACATGCAAGACTCCAACATGTGGCTAGAAACAGAATATAATTATAGGCTAAGCGATAATATATCATCAACTCAGGCTGAATTGTATGCGATATTATATGGACTTAAAGAAATCGAAGGAGGAGAAGGGGATGTAAGCTTCTTTGTTGACAGCAGAGGGGCTCTGGACTCCCTAAACTGTAAAACACCAGTATACGAAAATATTGTTATCCAATGCCGGAATATTGTACATCAACTCCAATTAAAAGGGAGAACAATTGTGTTTTCATGGATACCATCACATACAGGGATTACCTATAATGAAAAAGTTGATATAATAGCTAAAAATGCTACTGAAAAAATGGAAATTGATGTACAATGTACCCTATCTTTGAAACAGGTAAAAAACAAAATAAAGAAATGTCAAGAAGTAAAAGAAGCTAGAGATATCGAGTGTAAGTATATAGCCAGGCCTAGTGCCACCATGCATCATTACAGAGAGGTGGTAGATAAAACTAAATTCAATTATGGGAATGTTACAAGTAAGTGGAAAGATTCTGTATGTACTAGGTTAAGACTAGGCTACAAATATTACTGGGAATTAGGCATTAATACTGCAGAGAAGGATAGGAGTTGTAGGCTATGCAATAGGCCAAGATCTCACACCCTTCAACATTATATACTGCAATGTATAACTTTAATAAAATATAGAAATAATACAATTGAAAATGTAACTAAACAGATAATATGGATGTTCAACAGTGGAACTATGTACAACCTTTTAAAAGAATGTAAAATTATAAAACATATAATTTGATGTGTAGCTATGCTCTTCAACTAAACACATGTACATTCTAGTGGTGCCTTACAGGCCACCCTGGGTCAGCGAACCTACGCTCCCTAACCATACAGCTGTATTGTCCTCAATATTCTCGGCTAATGGCTTGATGTACAAGTACCTCCGGATATGCGGCACATCCCTCCCGGAGGACTACTTGCACCTTCCCTCCGAATATTATTTTATGGAAATAAAATAATATGAATCTGAATCTGAATCTGTATGGCTGTATGTTTTGGGTGCTGGGGTCTGGTGACTGGGTCACGACGGTTAGGGTCCCTCTAGGATGTTTAAGGAGGGATTAACACGGTCGGGGCTCAGTTGGGGGTCTTGTGGGACAGCATGCGTGTTTAAAAAACAAAACACAATCTGATCAAGGTCTATAACGGGGACTCATATATTTTAGATATGTCTTTATTATAATACTGTATATACTAAACTTAGGTAGTGTTAAAATTAATCTTCAATATCAATGTATTACTCATCTAACTATATATGTAATGACATAGTTTAAGCCAGAAATAGGGTGAAGATTGCGTATGCACCTTCGCCCTTTTGAGATAATGTAACTATGATACTTGTGTAACATTTGTACTTTTCTCAATAAAACAATCAAATCAAATCAAATCAAATCTCTCTCTCTCTCTCTCCTAGTTAGCGGTGACAATGTTGGGTTCTTCACTCATTTTGCGGAGGTCTTACAATCGCCTCCAAGAGACTATCAGACAAGAAGGTTTGTTTGTTCTTCTTCATTTATTTTGTCTTTGTTCTTCTGTCTAAGTTGATATGACAATCAATGAATACAATTTGTTTTCTCTTACATGATTTGTCTTTAACTAAGTAAACATACTTCTGATATAAGTGGAAAATAATGTGTTGCCAACGCTTCGTGTTGACACTTTCAAGCGACTCGGGAACAAGGAGTTTAAGTATTATATTTATCTTATTTTATTTCAGTGTTGTTGTATGTGTTTATATTTAGTTTGTGCTGGGTCTGTATTATATTAATGCACCAGCTTTGTTCATTTATGAGTACAAATAGTTATATTTCAACTCCTTTTCTTTCCATATATTTGTAATCGTCTTTTCGTCACCCGTTGTCTACGTTAATTTGACATTGGATGAATACATAACATTTGTTCTTTAATGATATGTCTATTAACTACATTTGTTCTTTAATGATATGTCTTTTAACTACAAGTCATTTTATTCTACTCCCCCCTCGCCCCCCCCCCCCCCCTAATTCTGAAAGGGGCAATAGATTAACCTATTGTTGCAGTTAGTTAACTTATTTATATAAATCATTAAATACTATAATAGTGCCTCTATTTATACTGTATATGGTTTCATTCCTCTACAAACACCCACACCACCAACTCAGCCACACATTAAGGTACTAAGCCTGTACCATTCATACTCTCGTTACCCTCAAGCTCCCATGCACCTGGTCCCATAACCTACCTCGTATATTTCCACACAGGCAAGTTCATTCACGCCCAGCCCATCCTACACACCGGCTGCCATATATACATGGTTATGTATACATACTATATTACTATACATACCTCTTGTATAAGCCTCCATCTGTTTATAGACATGCCTCCATTTACACCAACCTCTTATTTACCAATATTTAAATAACCACCACCGTCATCAGTGCATCTCTAAATGTCCTTACTCATTACAGTTCATATATACTGCCATGCATCCTCATAGGCACACAATAATATTAGAATTTTGCAGCCATTTAAGTTTTCGCTTCAACATTTAAAGGGGTAATGATTAATTTAGGCCAATTTATTTATTTATTCATATTTTCTCTAGTGTCCTTGCTAGACCTTTATCAAGTTTATAAAAACACCCCCTAGATTCCCCTTCAAGATAAATGTGTACAAGTTTCGGTAGAAAAATGTCCCTGCCGAAGGCCAGTTCCTCTTAAAATTACAGGCTCGCTCTCGATCGCCAAGAATTATTGACACCTAAATGGCACGAAAGGTCTTAAAATTGACAGATAAATACAAAGGAAGACAAGCAATAACAGAACTACTGGTCTTACTAGGCTGCTTTTAATAAAACAAAATCTTTGCCACAGCCATCAACTGAAGGGCTTCAGCTCCAGAAAAGTTGTGATCAGAAAACTAAATTATAGTACTATGTACGATACTAAAACGGACACATTACTAATGCACTAACGCAGTTAGAAGTGGGTTCATGGCAAAATATTTGTCAAGGCGATATTTCAATGTTTGGACTGTAGGGCACTCTACAACACTTCTTGGCAATTTATACCATAAGTTGACCACTCTGTTGAAAACGAAGTGCTTCGCTTTGTGTGAATGAAAATCCTTTCCGACAATTTTGTAACAATTTTTTTTTGTGTAATTCGAGTTATCAAATGTGAAGTACTTACTTGCATCCATCTTATCATGGCTTTTGATAATTTTAAAGACTTGGATTAAGTTCCCTCATATTCTGCGGTTTGTCAGGGTAAATAGGTTTAACTCTTAGTCGTTCCTCATACGGTTTGTTTCTTAGTCGGGGAATCATTTTAGTTACTCTCCGTTGCACTCTCAAGTTTATCAGTGTCCTTTATATAGTGTGGCGACCAAAACGACCCAAAATTCCAAATGCGGACGAAACAATCAATTATATAAAGTGCGTATAACGTTTTCAGATTTATATTCAAAAGATCTCCCAATGAAGCTAATAATTGTATTTGTCTTTTTAACAACTTCAGCGACTTGTTTGGCAGTTTTAAATTACTTGGTATAGTTACTCCAAAGTCCGTTTCTTTATTTACGTTCTCTAGTTGCATTTCGTTAATCGAATAGTTTGCGCCTTCATTTGTAATGCCAATGTGGAGCACTTTGCATTTATCTTTGTTGAACTTCATCTGCCATATCTGAGCCCAGTTTGATAGCTTGTATAGATCATCCTGAATCTTTTTTATGTGCGATGGCGAGTTTACTTTGCTTGCAATTTTTGTGTCATCAGCGAATTTCGAGATTCTGCATGATAGCTCATCATCAATATCATTAATATATATGAGAAATATACAGTAATTGGACCGAGAACTGAGCCTTGTGGTACGTGTTACGACCGGGCACTCGGGTACACTAGGGCTCTTACACAGGACTCGAGTATGGCTCGCTGCCACAACGGAAACACACGATCCCAACCCCAGAGTACTGCCAGCCGAACAAAAAACGCCACTACCCTCCAGAGTTCTATCTGCTATAACGGGGTATACAAGAACTCGGTACTAGCGTTTCACACAACAGACTAATAACAAGACGGGAGTTATCTAGTCTGGTCAACAATCAAACAAAGAAGAAAGTACTACAACACTAAAGAATAGTGTTGGCCGAAGCCGAAGTAATCCACCCTTGAACTAAGAACTTAAGAAGTCCTCCACCCTCTACTTCGGATCGGCACTATTACGTTACGTTAAACAATAGTCCTCGAGCATCAAGCAAGGAATCTTCTGATAAGTTAGATGCTTCTCGAATACTCATAAGAAGTAAGTATCGGATTTTGAACAGCAATTTAATGAATAACTCACTGGTAATTAAAGGCTTTAAATTGACATAAGAAGAATTATAAGAATAAGAATAAGCAATAGGATATGGCAAACATTAAGAAGAAGTACTCCGACAATGCACTGGCAATAGCCTACTAAGATTGTGCTCGTGGGCCACTAATCTCTGAAGTAGCTAAGCGTGCCACACATGAAATCAATAGCGCTTAAACAATAATATACATAAGGAGAAGCTTCAATACTATGCTGTATCTGCTGGTCGAGCAAAGTCTAGCTGGGATATCTAAGGTTAAGAGACAATGGCTGAGCAAGCGGCTCGTAGCCTAGCGAGGTCCTTAAGACTGTGCGGCCAAATTACGGTAATTGACGGGATGCTCTCTTGAGAGATCCAGATCACTAGTATCTGGTTCTCTCCTGGCGATCCTCTCAAAGTCAAGCAAATGAGATAGCACAGTGTTGGGTGGCACAGGCAAAAGCCCTCACTCGCAACACAGTGCTAAACTCCCACGGTACACAATCAAAAAGACCCCCTAGGCTTCCCACGTCTCCGTTGCAATTGTGCTGGTTCAACCAACCTAGCACTCATAGGAAATCACAACTCGAGGAACCCTATCCCAGTCTAGCATTACCTAAACCAGCAGAAAACAGGAACATGAATAATAGTACACAGGGAAATGCATATACGAGTGCAACAAACATCAATCAATCCTATTCTAGTTAACCCTTCCAAAAATAGGCTATCTAACAGGCACTTATCTCGTGAGAACTCAAGCGATAATACTTTGGCTGACTAAATCTGCACCAAAGGGGTCATTGGTTAAAAAGGGACGAGAAGAGAAGAAAATAGGCTGTTCAGAGAGTAGAGAAAGTTCACATCAGTCGGAAGAATATCGATAGTTGCAAGGGATATGAGAGGTCGCTTTGCCTGATGAGTTCTGAAGCATGGTGGCAAAAACCTCTCTTTTTATACTCGGCCCTCTAGCGGCATATCTCAAACTACTTAAGGACCGCCCACTGGCAATCATGACGTCATATTCTCTCAATCTGGGATTGACAAAGAACTTCCCACGCGCTGAAAGGGAGGAAGGGAGGAAGGGAGGAGGGAGTTAGGCCTACACACCTCGTGGCGCGCTCACTGGCTGTCGTTACATAACTCTCTCTCTCATCATTGTATATAAGTCCCACACACAATACTTATAACTAATGATATAAAATAGAACTCGTTGACTTAGAAGAAAACAAAATACATAATGATAATACTTATAGTACAACGGTTCACATAAACTGAGTTAGGAAACTCTACACAGACTACAGCCAAAGTTCCTGCCCTGACGATCCTAGCGAGGGTGGGGCCTGACTGGGCGTTCTGTACAGCATGCTCATACTCGACATGCGTCACACCTCCCCCAAGATTTTACTTGCTCAACCCTGAGCTAAAATCTGATATACAGAACCCCATCAAACCCCTCACACCCAGCGACCGCATGGCACTAAAACAACGCTGAGTTTATCACTAAAACACATCTTATAAAAAAAAATTCACATTTCATAACTCCTCCCAACAATAGTAAAAGACACAATATCATGCTCCCAGAGCGAGCTTACAGCAGCTCAGCCGTTTGATAGTTCGTGGACTACTCAAACCTTATAGGCTATGACAAACTTATACAATTATCTTCATCAAAAAGAAAGAGTTTTTATATGATTTTTATATTTTAATATGTTTTTTTCCCGGCTGCACTATAAGGGCAGCCTATTTTCTTCTATACCAAACGCTCAACAATCCTGCTTTACGACCCAATACGCTGGGCTACAACCGCGAGCCAACAAGCACCAAGCGCAAAATACTACTCAAACCAAAGCAGGAGGCTACCCGTGTGTCAATTTACCCAGGATCATATACCCCTGAACGACCACATGCAACCTCGTTGTCACAACCGGCAATATGGCTTATGTCCAGGTTATATACCAATAACCTTAGTGACCACCTGGTCAGCCTCATATTCCGATTGTGAAACTGGTCCAAGATCTCGAGAGGGTAATGATCTGGGTAAACTACACCGACCGGACCATAGGCTGGAACATAGATCTCGAAATGCCCCAGCGCATCATTGTCCTTTTCACTTTCATTCATCAGGCTCTGACACGTTGCTGGTGCATTCTTAAGTCCGTCAGGCACAACATTGCACTGGTAGGTACTCCCGTCCACAACAAAACCACATACCTCTTTAGCACGCTCGGACAAAGTTACAAGCAACGACCACTCACGACATTCCTCATCCCTCAGATCCCCCGTCCACACGCAATCCAGCTCTGCTTGCACCACAGGCTGTCGAGCAGGATTTATACGGCAGGGAATCAAACTGAGCCTTGCACTATCTCCAGCCTGCATGTCGGATTCTACCCCGTACATCAGGCCTGGAGAAGCAACAAACATGCGAAAGTACTGCCATAGCCTAGTAAACAACTGCCTTGCACTGTCTCCACGAACAACATGCCTAGTGCCCTCCCACAACCCAGCCGAGACCGCAGCTTCTAACCTGTAGTCTCCCTCCTTCTCCACCTTCGTCCCTAGAACAGCCAGGTCATGAGAGGGACAATCAGTACCACCCGTGCAGTCACTCCCACAGTTCATTATTGCTAAGGCTTCCCCGCCGATACCGTACATGCGCACCCCCGCATTCCTTGTGACGACATCTGCCTGCGCAGCATCACCGCTTTCAGCGACATGGCCAGATACAGTCGGTCTATGGTAGGGCTGTTGCATTAGACTAGAGCAGCATTGGGAGGCTATGCGACGACCGGGCACTGCGATACCACAGCCGACCTTACCAATCTGCTCAATGTCCTCCTTTTGACCACCACCCTTGGCAGCCATGGGTCGACCCTGACCTGGCAACCATGCCAAGGCCTCGTCGCCCACCTTAAACCACCGAAACAACGAGGCTAACGGTCTTTTAACAGTCACATGACCTGCCTGCGGAACATCTCGCACCGCCCGAGTTGTGAGACTCAGGGGCTCGGCACGACCAGTGGGGTATGAACCGAGCTGGTGCTGGAGTGCTGCACACTGCTGCTCAGGCAGGTGCTCTAGCACTTCCACAGCCACCAGACTCGTGTCCCCCGCCCACTGCTTCGCCGAGACATGACAATCCCTACTCTCCTCCACCTGTGCCCTACTGCCCCCCTCTCCTTCTCCACCTTGGCCGCGGCAGACCAACGCAGGGACAGTAGGCTGCTCAGGTGGTTGCCTCACAAACTCCTCCAACAGGTTCACATGACATGCTTCCCCGTCCTCGTGTTTAATCTCGACAGCACCATTACCACACTTCTGAACTTCCGGATCCTCCAACTGCAGTTTACAAATATCTGAGGGAACCAACCTGTCTAGATGCTTCCGAAGCAACCCAAGTCCTTCCCCAATATCAAACTGAGCAACCCTTTTTTCTCTCCGTGTGCAACGTTGCTGCCCCGGAGTCTCTTCCGGCCCTACCTCCTCACTAACTGTGACAGGTCCTGGGGCCTCTCCAGACTCCAACATAGGTGCCAATACTAAATCACCCAGGAGAGCCGCCGAGTCAAAACTCTTAAAACCAACTCCAGCTTTAGCCTCCTCCTGTTGATCGTTCCTCTGCTGGTCTGAAGACGGAGGACTAGGCTGTGACACTTTAGCTGCCCGAGCTCGGGTGACAGCACACGCCATGGGTTGTGCCTGGCACCGCTCGACACACTCTTGTTCTCCCCCACTCACGTCGGCCGGCCTCTCGGCAACGACTAAGGGTAGAACCTCAGAAGCGGGCATTGCAAAGTCGTTGCCGAGAAGAAGGTCGACGCCCTCCACTGGCAGTTTCTCCACAATCCCAACATCCAATTCACGTGCCACACCATCCACCTCCAACTCCAACCGCACCAGCGGGTATGACCGAGTTGCATTAATACCCTGCACCACTACCACCCGAGCCGCATTTATAGGGTAGCCAGTCAAATTGTTCATCAGAGTCTGGGAAGCACCTGTATCACGCAAGACCTCTACTCCATGCTTGCGCCCCGCCCACATCACGCAACCCCGTCCTCTATGGTCGCAAAAAACATCCTGAGCAGGGTTCGAGCCTCTCAGGTGTTTCTGCATTGGCTGTGCCTCAGCCTCTGACGAACTGCCCCGGGCAAACTCAGAAGACTTCGGAGACACACCAATGTTGCAGGCCAAAGACACAGCTGCTGTAGGTGGTTTGCTAGGACAGACTCTTGCAAAGTGCCCCTTTTCATGACAAAGATAACACTCCAACTCCCCTCTGGGCTTCCCTTGGTACTGGGAAGGGCCCGGCCCCTTCTTAAATGGGACGGTGTTAGTCTTGTGGTCAGTCTTGGTATCATAGCTCTTGTACTTGTTTGCATAATGTATATCACTAACTCGGGGGGGTGGGGTGTCACGCCCCTTGTTACCTGCCTCACTACGCTGGGCAGACCCGCACCCACGAATTAATGATAGCCGGAGGTCAGCCATCTCAGCTGCCTCCTGTAGAGTTTTAGGGTTCTTTTCTTTAATAGTTAAAGTCATATCTGCACCAGTACACTTATAAAACTGCTCGAGCAGAAACAGCTCAGTCAACTGTTCGGCCGTCTCAGCTTTCTCAGAACGTGTCCAGTTAGCAAGTGCATCTTTTAAGTCCCGGGCATGTTCAAGAAAGGTCGCCTCCCTAGTCTTCGTAACACCCCGAAACTTCAATCGATATGTTTCTGGTTGCAACTCGTATGCCCGTAGGACAGCTCTCTTCAATTCTGGGTAGTCAATGCAAGACTCTAAAGGCAGTGCATCATAAGCCTTCAGACCCTTACCCGTAAGTCTTGAGGAGACCAGAGCTGCCCACTTCTCTTCAGGCCAATTATGCTCCCTACACTTCTTCTCAAAACGATTAAAAAATTCTGTGACTTCAGTTTCACTAAATGCCGGCACCAACTTGACTAAGTGGGACAAGGACTGTTCTCTTACTTGGCCCTCACGGCCCATCCGAATCCCTGTCGACTCTGCACGAGTCTTATCTAAATCTATTTGAGCACAATATTTCTCTGAGTCGTACCTAAGCTCAGCCTCGTGCCTCCTAGTCTCATTCTCCTGCTTCCTAGCCTCAATCTCATGCCTCCTAATCTCAGCCTCAATCTCCTTCTCATGCCTCCTAGACTCATTCTCCATCTCCTGCTTCCTAGCCTCATTCTCCATTTTAGCAAGCTCGAGTTTAAATATCATCTCAGGAGACAGGCCGGAAGAGGGAGCTGCCACTACTGAAGGAGGGGGGGCAAGAACTGGGGAACCACCATACGCACCGCCCGAGGGCACTCCAATCTTCCAATGCTCATCCCTCTGTGGGAGAGTGCTAACCTCCGGCAACTGAGTGGACGGCACTGTGGGAGTCGAGTGAGAGGGGATCTGGGGAGGAACCCCCCCAAACGCCCTCTCCTCCGAAACCCCATGTCGCCCACGCAACACCCAGGAAATCAGCTCCCCCTTGGACATCCCTCCTACATTGGATAGACCCAAAACCTTGGCTATCAGGTGCAAGCCATAAACATTCAACCCAGTCAGCCTCTCTTCCGTCACATGGTACTGCTTACTCACAAAAAGTCTAGCATCCTCCTCACTAGTTACTAACGGCACCTCCTCAAATAGCATCTCTCGCTCCTCGTCAATACTAGGGCCCGACATACTGAAGTTCACCAAAAAATTCTCGAGACAAAAGTGTTAAACTCCCTTATGTAAGCACTAATTACTAAATTAACTGGAGTCTCTTAAATGCTCTCCTAATTGCCTTACAAAAAAAAAATATTCTTCAATATGTACGCTAAAGTACCAACAAACAAATGTTGTACAACTCTGCAAAAAATTATACTGTTCACAAAATCCTAAGCAAGGTCGCCATTTGTTACGACCGGGCACTCGGGTACACTAGGGCTCTTACACAGGACTCGAGTATGGCTCGCTGCCACAACGGAAACACACGATCCCAACCCCAGAGTACTGCCAGCCGAACAAAAAACGCCACTACCCTCCAGAGTTCTATCTGCTATAACGGGGTATACAAGAACTCGGTACTAGCGTTTCACACTACAGACTAATAACAAGACGGGAGTTATCTAGTCTGGTCAACAATCAAACAAAGAAGAAAGTACTACAACACTAAAGAATAGTGTTGGCCGAAGCCGAAGTAATCCACCCTTGAACTAAGAACTTAAGAAGTCCTCCACCCTCTACTTCGGATCGGCACTATTACGTTACGTTAAACAATAGTCCTCGAGCATCAAGCAAGGAATCGTCTGATAAGTTAGATGCTTCTCGAATACTCGTAAGAAGTAAGTATCGGATTTTGAACAGCAATTTAATGAATAACTCACTGGTAATTAAAGGCTTTAAATTGACATAAGAAGAATTATAAGAATAAGCAATAGGATATGGCAAACATTAAGAAGAAGTACTCCGACAATGCACTGGCAATAGCCTACTAAGATTGTGCTCGTGGGCCACTAATCTCTGAAGTAGCTAAGCGTGCCACACATGAAATCAATAGTGCTTAAACAATAATATACATAAGGAGAAGCTTCAATACTATGCTGTATCTGCTGGTCGAGCAAAGTCTAGCTGGGATATCTAAGGTTAAAGAGACAATGGCTGAGCAAGCGGCTCGTAGCCTAGCGAGGTCCTTAAGACTGTGCGGCCAAATTACGTTAATTGACGGGATGCTCTCTTGAGAGATCCAGATCACTAGTATCTGGTTCTCTCCTGGCGATCCTCTCAAAGTCAAGCAAATGAGATAGCACAGTGTTGGGTGGCACAGGCAAAAGCCCTCACTCGCAACACAGTGCTAAACTCCCACGGTACACAATCAAAAAGACCCCCTAGGCTTCCCACGTCTCCGTTGCAATTGTGCTGGTTCAACCAACCTAGCACTCATAGGAAATCACAACTCGAGGAACCCTATCCCAGTCTAGCATTACCTAAACCAGCAGAAAACAGGAACATGAATAATAGTACACAGGGAAATACATATACGAGTGCAACAAACATCAATCAATCCTATTCTAGTTAACCCTTCCAAAAATAGGCTATCTAACAGGCACTTATCTCGTGAGAACTCAAGCGATAATACTTTGGCTGACTAAATCTGCACCAAAGGGGTCATTGGTTAAAAAGGGACGAGAAGAGAAGAAAATAGGCTGTTCAGAGAGTAGAGAAAGTTCACATCAGTCGGAAGAATATCGATAGTTGCAAGGGATATGAGAGGTCGCTTTGCCTGATGAGTTCTGAAGAATTGTGGCGAGGACCTCTCTTTTTATACTCGGCCCTGTAGCGAGCATATCGCCAACACTAAGGACCGCCCACTGGCAATCATGACGTCATATACTCTCTCAATCTGGGATCGACAAAGAACTTCCCACGCGCTGAAAGGGAGGAAGGGAGGAAGGGAGGAGGGAGTTAGGCCTACACACCTCGTGGCGCGCTCACTGGCTGTCGTTACATAACTCTCTCTCTCATCATTGTATATAAGTCCCACACACAATACTTATAACTAATGATATAAAATAGAACTCGTTGACTTAGAAGAAAACAAAATACATAATGATAATACTTATAGTACAACGGTTCACATAAACTGAGTTAGGAAACTCTACACAGACTACAGCCAAAGTTCCTGCCCTGACGATCCTAGCGAGGGTGGGGCCTGACTGGGCGTTCTGTACAGCATGCTCATACTCGACATGCGTCACACTATACAGTACTCATCATCCACCACATGTCACCCACTATACAGTACTCATCATCCACCACATGTCACCACTATACAGTACTCATCACCCACCATATGTCACCCACTATACAATACTCATCATCCACCACATGTCACCCACTATACAGTACTCATCATCCACCACATGTCACCCACTATACAGTACTCATCATCCACCACATGTCACCCACTATACAATACTCATCATCCACCACATGTCACCCACTACACAGTTCTCATCATCCACCACATGTCACCCACTATTCAATACTCATCATCCCCCACATGTCACCCACTATACAGTACTCATCATCCACCACATGTCACCCACTATACAATACTCATCATCCACCACATGTCACCAACTACACAGTACTCATCATCCACCACATGTCACCCACTATACAATACTCATCATCCACCACATGTCACCCACTATACAGTACTCATCATCCACCTCATGTCACCCATTATACAGAACTCATCATCCACCACAGGTCACCCACTATACAGTACTCATCACCTACCACATGTCACCCACTATACAGTACTCATCATCCACCACATGTCACCCACTATACAGTACTCATCATCCACCACATGTCACCCACTATACAGTACTCATCATCTACCACATGTCACCCACTATTCAGTACTCATCATCCACCACATGTCACCCACTTTATAGTATTAATCATCCACCACATGTCACCCACTATACAGTATTAATCATCCACCACATGTCACCCACTATACAGTATTAATCATTCACCACATGTCACCCACTATACAGTACTCATCATCCACCACATGTCACCAACTATACAGTACTAATCATCCACCACATGTCACCCACTATACAGTACTCATCATCCACCAAATGTCACCCACTATACAGTACTCATCATCCACCACATGTCACCCACTATACAGTATTAATCATCCACCACATGTCACCCACTATACAGTACCCATCACCCACCACATGTCACCCACTATACAGTACTCATCATATACCACATGTCACCCACTATACAGTACTCATCATCCACCACATATCACCCACTATACAGTATTAATCATCCACCCCATGTCACCCACTATACAGTACCCATCATCCACCACATGTCACCCACTATACAGTATTAATCAGTCACCACATGTCACCCACTATACAGTACTTATCATCCACCACATGTCACCCACTATACAGTATTAATCATCCACCACATGTCACCCACTATACAGTACTCATCATCCACCACATGTCACCCACTATACAATACTCATCATCCACCACATATCACCCACTATACAATACTCATCATCCACCACATGTCACCCACTATACAGTACTCATCATCCACCATATGTCACCCACTATACAGAACTCATCACCCACCACATGTCACCCACTATACAGTACCCATCATCCACCACATGTCACCCACTATACAGTACTCATCTTCCACCACATGTCACCCACTATACAGTACTAATCATCCACCACATGGCACCCAATTTACAATATTAATCATCCACCACATGTCACCCACTATACAGTATTAATCTTCCACCACATGTCACCCACTATACAGTACTCATCACCCACCATATGTCACCCACTATACAATACTCATCATCCACCAAATGTCACCCACTATACAGTACTCATCATCCACCACATGTCACCCACTATACAGTACTCATCATCCACCACATGTCACCCACTATACAATACTCATCATCCACCACATGTCACCCACTACACAGTTCTCATCATCCGCCACATGTCACCCACTATACAATACTCATCATCCACCACATATCACCCACTATATAGTCCATGAGCCAGGCCAGATATCGGTACCACCTGGGGTGACTAAACACGAATGGTACTAAAATGTTTATAGAGTGACTGTAAGTACATTAAGATATGATAGCCTTCTCGCACTGGTAGCTTAGTCTAATTTTTTTGATGCAATAGGGGCGCTACCCAAAAATAAAGATTTTTAGCGTGACGCTCGGCGTTTTCCTCATTTTCTTTAAAATCCATCACACAATCATCGCGAAACTTTGAACACCTATGTAGAATTATATTCTCTACCAGAGTTGTTCCTAGGTATTTTTCAAATTTCCTCATATTTCGGAATATACTCTATATTTTGGGTATTTTCCTCTAAATCTAGAATAAATCCTTAAATATGGGGAACATTGAAAAATATATTCTAACAGCTCTTGTAGCTTATTTGATTCTCTACAAGAATTATTCCGATGTGTATTTCAAGTTTCTCCATATTTAGGGGTTTATTTCATATTTGGGGATTTTTGGTTATATTTTGGGGATAATTTATTATTGGAAGGAGCAAACATATGTAGAGTGGTTTCCATGTAATGTGTTTGTTTGTTCATGGTTTAATGGTGATATTTTTTGCAGGTGTGTGTCGACTGTTTGACGGCAGGATGGAACCATCTGCGAGGAAGAGAGCACGGATCAACTGTATCATCCACTGCTCTGATGATGACAGCGATGCTCTGGTGTCACCACAGGATTTGGACTCCTGGAACACATTGCTCAGGGCTGCAGAAATCAGGCAGCATGATCCAGTCCTGGAAGCAGCCAAGGGCCTTGAAGAAGGAGGAATACCACACATACATTATCACCGTAAATGTCGTAGTCTCTTTACAATGAAGAAGTCACTGGATTCTATCCTTGCCAAGGGTGTCAAGATAGAATCAGCAAGCGTCGACCCCAGGAGGAGGGCATCAAGGGATGCCCCTAGTACTAGCAGGGTGTATGCCAAAGGATGTATCTTCTGCGAGAAGTCAAGCAAGTACATAAAAACAACAAAGACAAGGGAGCCACTCATACAGTGTGTTGAGCTACGAGCAGATGAGAAGATTCGCAGAGCAGCAATAAGGAAACTCAACCAGAGAATCCTTGGTTTAGTTAGCAGAGACCTTGTTGCTGCAGAGGGTCACTACCACAAGTCGTGCTACAAACTCTTCACAAAAGATGATTTCCCAGCGGCCGCCAGGTCGGGTGCAGGTGAAAATCAGGAAGAAAGCGAGGAAGCACGCTACGAAGAGGTTGAGACAGAAGCCCTCGAGGAACTCTGCTTGTATATAAGGACCAAATTATTCCCCAACCCAGAGGTACTGCCTATGACAAACCTCACATCTAGGCTTGAGAGATCCATGATGTCCCGTGGTATTATCCAACTGAAACCAGCGACAAAGAAACATGTTCGCCGAAAGATTGAAACCGAGTTTGGAGAATCACTACGCTTTGTCCCAGATGAGAAAGGAAAGCTTCTAATCTATCCACGCAGCCTCTCAATGGACGACCTTGCCCGGCAAGCACACAAAATGGCAAAAGACCTGCAAGAAGCAAGAGCAGCTAACTCTGAAGATGTCTTAACCAAAGCAGGAATGCAGCTGAGGAATGAGATCAATAAACAAGATGTGAGTCAGCCATGGCCTCCCGATACAGATCAGAATGTCATTCCTGCAGCAGTCACTCAATTCCTGCACACCCTGCTGACAGGAGAGTGTGAGTGTGAAACTCCCTCTGAAAGAGCTCAACGTCTTGCCACTTCCTTTGGCAGTGACTTGGTCTTTGCTGTTACCAGTGGCAAGACAAAACCACCCAAGCACGTACTGCTGACCAATGCTGTAAAGTCTTTGACAGGAAACACAGAACTGATCCGAACTCTGAATCGTCTTGGTCACTGTGTGTCTTACTCAATGTTTGAGGAGATCGATACAGCCCTTTGTATCCAGAAGCTGGAATGCTCAAAGGATGACATTCCACTGCCAGCAAACATCTACCCTGGTGTGTTCACAACCCTGGCCTGGGATAACATTGACCGACTTGAAGAGACCCTAAGTGGAGCAGGTACTTCTCATAGAGTCAATGGCATTGCTGTCCAGTCCAAGGTTGCAGGCTCTGTGCCAGAGAAAGTCCTGCCAGAGATTACCAAGTCCAAGATAAGAAGCATCACTCAGACATCATCAATGCTGCCAATATACAATGTTGGGCGGCGGGCAGGGCCACCTAGGATTGAGACTGTGTATGTCGACACTACCAAGGAAGTCCAGGATTCAAAGACAAAGAACCATATCTGGCTTCTTACTCGAATGTCAGACCATGAGGACCAGTCCATCAGCAGTTGGACTGGGTTCAACATCAAAATGCGCAGAGACATTGCAGTGGTTCAGGACACTGTAAGCTACCTGCCCACTATCAATGCTCCCGCAACAGAAATGTCCACCGTTAATGAAATCTTGGAACAAACGCATGCTATCATGCAGTCCTTACAGCTTAACAAGATTGTGTGCGTGTTTGATCAAGCACTCTATGCCAAAGCTGCCGAAGTTATCTGGAAACAAGAGAAGTTCAAGAACATTATCATCAGGATGGGCGTCTTCCACACAATCTGTAATCTCATCTCCACC
>JBAKBP010003423.1:58171-153712 GCA_037953745.1 Lithodes maja
ACATGTCACCCACTATTCAATACTCATCATCCCCCACATGTCACCCACTATACAGTACTCATCATCCACCACATGTCACCCACTATACAATACTCATCATCCACCACATGTCACCAACTACACAGTACTCATCATCCACCACATGTCACCCACTATACAATACTCATCATCCACCACATGTCACCCACTATACAGTACTCATCATCCACCACATGTCACCCATTATACATAACTCATCATCCACCAAAGGTCACCCAGTATACAGTACTCATCACCTACCACATGTCACCCACTATACAGTACTCATCATCCACCACATGTCACCCACTATACAGTACTCATCATCCACCACATGTCACACACTATACAGTATTCATCATCTACCACATGTCACCCACTATACAGTACTCATCATCCACCACATGTCACCCACTTTACATTATTAATCATCCACCACATGTCACCCACTATACAGTATTAATCATCCACCACATGTCACCCACTATACAGAATTAATCATTCACCACATGTCACCCACTATACAGTACTCATCATCCACCACATGTCACCAACTATACAGTATTAATCATCCACCACATGTCACCCACTATACAGAACTCATCATCCACCACATGTCACCCACTATACAGTACTCATCATCCACCACATGTCACCCACTATACAGTATTAATCATCCACCACATGTCACCCACTATACAGTACCCATCACCCACCACATGTCACCCACTATACAGTACTCATCATATACCACATGTCACCCACTATACAGTACTCATCATCCACCACATATCACCCACTATACAGTATTAATCATCCACCCCATGTCACCCACTATATACAGTACCCATCATCCACCACTTGTCACCCACTATACAGTACTCATCACCCACCACATGTCACCCACTATACAGTACTCATCATCCACCACATGTCACCCACTATACAGTACTCATCATCCACCACATGTCACCCACTATACAGTACTCATCATCCACCACATGTCACCCACTATACAGTACTCATCATCCACCACATGTCACCCACTATACAGTACTCATCATCCACCACATGTCACCCTCTATACAGTTCGCATCACCCACCACATGTCACCCACTATACAGTACTCATCATCCACCGCATGTCACCCACTATACAGTACTCATCATCCACCACATGTCACCCACTATAGAGTATTAATCCTTCACCACATGTCACCCACTATACAGTACTCATCATCCACCACATGTCACCCACTATACAGTATTAATCATCCACCACATGTCACCCACTATACAGTACTCATCATCCACCACATGTCACCCACTGTACAGTATTAATCATCCACCACATATCACCTACTATACAATATTAATCATCCACCACATGTCACCCACTATACAGTATTTATCATTCACCACATGTCACCCACTATACAGTACTCATCATCCACCACATGTCACCCATTATACAGTATTAATCATCCTCCACATGTCATTAACTATACAGTATGCATCATCCACCACATGTCACCCACTGTACAGTACTCATCATCCACCACATGTCACCCACTATACAGTACCCATCATCCACCACTTGTCACCCACTATACAGTACTCATCATCCACCACATGTCACCCACTATACAATACTCATTATCCACCACATGTCACCCACTATACAGTACTCATCATCCACCACATGTCACCCACTATACAGTACTCATCATCCACCACATGTCACCCACTATACAGTACTCATCATCTGTTACGACCGGGCACTCGGGTACACTAGGGCTCTTACACAGGACTCGAGTATGGCTCGCTGCCACAACGGAAACACACGATCCCAACCCCAGAGTACTGCCAGCCGAACAAAAAACGCCACTACCCTCCAGAGTTCTATCTGCTATAACGGGGTATACAAGAACTCGGTACTAGCGTTTCACACAACAGACTAATAACAAGACGGGAGTTATCTAGTCTGGTCAACAATCAAACAAAGAAAAAAGTACTACAACACTAAAGAATAGTGTTGGCCGAAGCCGAAGTAATCCACCCTTGAACTAAGAACTTAAGAAGTCCTCCACCCTCTACTTCGGATCGGCACTATTACGTTACGTTAAACAATAGTCCTCGAGCATCAAGCAAGGAATCTTCTGATAAGTTAGATGCTTCTCGAATACTCATAAGAAGTAAGTATCGGATTTTGAACAGCAATTTAATGAATAACTCACTGGTAATTAAAGGCTTTAATTGACATAAGAAGAATTATAAGAATAAGCAATAGGATATGGCAAACATTAAGAAGAAGTACTCCGACAATGCACTGGCAATAGCCTACTAAGATTGTGCTCGTGGGCCACTAATCTCTGAAGCAGCTAAGCGTGCCACACATGAAATCAATAGTGCTTAAACAATAATATACATAAGGAGAAGCTTCAATACTATACTGTATCTGCTGGTCGAGCAAAGTCTAGCTGGGATATCTAAGGTTAAGAGACAATGGCTGAGCAAGCGGCTCGTAGCCTAGCGAGGTCCTTAAGACTGTGCGGCCAAATTACGGTAATTGACGGGATGCTCTCTTGAGAGATCCAGATCACTAGTATCTGGTTCTCTCCTGGCGATCCTCTCAAAGTCAAGCAAATGAGATAGCACAGTGTTGGGTGGCACAGGCAAAAGCCCTCACTCGCAACACAGTGCTAAACTCCCACGGTACACAGTCAGAAAGACCACCTAGGCGTTCCACGTCTCCGTTGCAATTGTACTGGTTCAACCGCAACCTAGTACTCATAGGAAATCACAACTCAGAAACCCTATCCCAGTCTAGCATTGCCTATACCAGCAGAAAACAGGAACATGAATAATCGCACACAGGGAAATGCATATACGAGTGCAACAAACATCAATCAATCCTATTCTAGTTAACCCTTCCAAAAATAGGCTATCTAACAGGCACTTATCTCGTGAGAACTCAAGCGATAATACTTTGGCTGACTAAATCTGCACCAAAGGGGTCATGGAGGTTAAACAGGGATGAGAAGAGAAGAAGATAGGCTGTTCAGAGAGTAGAGAAAGTTCACATCAGTCGGAAGAATATGGATAGTTGCAAGGGATATGAGAGGTCGCTTTGCCTGATGAGTTCTGAAGAATGGTGGCCAGAACCTCTCTTTTTATACTCGGCCCTCTAGCGGCATATCTCAAACTACTTAAGGACCGCCCACTGGCAATCATGACGTCATATTCTCTCTCAATCTGGGATCGACAAAGAACTTCCCACGCGCTGAAAGGGAGGAAGGGAGGAGGGAGGAGGGAATTAGGCCTACCGGCCCGCGTGGCGCACTCACTGATCCCCGTTACGTAATATCTCTCTCTCTCTCCTCTCATCATTACATATAAGTCCCACACACAATACTTATAACTAATGATATAAAATAGAACTCGTTGACTCAGATGAAAACAAAATACATATTTATAATACTTATAGTACAACGGCTCACATAAACTAAGTTAGGAAACTCTACACAGACTACAGCCAAAGTTCCTGCCCTGACGATCCTAGCGAGAGTGGGGCCTGACTGGGCGTTCTGTACAGCATGCTCATACTCGACATGCGTCACACCTCCCCCAAGATTTTACTTGCTCAACCCTGAGCTAAAATCTGATATACAGAACCCCATCAAACCCCTCACACCCAGCGACCGCATGGCACTAAAACAACGCTGAGTTTATCACTAAAACACATCTTATAAAAAAAAAAAAATCACATTTCATAACTCCTCCCAACAATAGTAAAAGACATAATATCATGCTCCCAGAGCGAGCTTACAGCAGCTCAGCCGTTTGATAGTTCGTGGACTACTCAAACCTTATAGGCTATGACAAACTTATACAATTATCTTCATCAAAAAGAAAGAGTTTTTATATGATTTTTATATAATATGTTTTTTCCGGCTGCACTATAAGGGCAGCCTATTTTCTTCTATACCAAACGCTCAACAATCCTGCTTTACGACCCAATACGCTGGGCTACAACCGCGAGCCAACAAGCACCAAGCGCAAAATACTACTCAAACCAAAGCAGGAGGCTACCCGTGTGTCAATCTCTTCGGGATCATACACCTGTGATAGCCTACGACTGATCATCTACCCTCGATAAACAATCCGCAATCACATTGTCACATCCCGCAATATGCCGGATGTCCAGGTTATACTCCTGCAACATCAATGACCACCGGGTCAGTCTCATAATTATTGCGATTGTGAAATTGATTTAGGAATCTCAAAGGGTGATGATCAGTGTAGATAACCACGACTGGGCCATAGGCTGGAACATACACCTCGAAGTGCCTGAGTGACAGCACAATCGCCAGTAATTCCTTTTCTATTGTAGAATAGTTCTTTTTGTGCAGCATTGAACTTCTTAGAAAAGAAACTTACTGGGTGTTCCACACCTTCATTGTCTGTCTGTAGCAAGACGGCACCAGCCCCTACACCACTAGCATCTGTTGCCAGCTGAAAAGGCCTGTTAAAGTCTGGGGCCCTGAGTATCGGGTGAGTACACAGCAAATGCTTCACTAAATTAAAAGCCTTTTCACACTCAGGCGCCCACAAAAACTTTTTGTCTTTAGATAACAAATCTGTGAGAGGTGCCAACACCGTAGAGTAACCTTTTATAAAGCGTCTGTAGTAGCCTATCATACCCAAGAATCTCATGATCTGCTTCTTGGTGGTTGGGTGCGGAAATTTATTGATAGCCTGTACCTTGTTCTGAGGAGGGCACACCTGTCCCCTTCCCACTACAAACCCAAGGTACTGCACAGTGGCTTTTACGAAGTCACACTTTGCCAAATTTACTACCAGACTTGCTTCACTAAGTTTCCGGAACAAGGTCTCCAGGTGCTCACAATGGCTCTCAAAGTCGTCATCATAAATGATTACATCGTCCAAGTATACGGTGCAATTTGGAATGTCCTTGACAATTTCATTCATCAGGTTCTGAAACGTTGCTGGTGCATTCTTAAGTCCGTAGGGCATAACATTACACCGGTAAGTACTCCCGTCCACCACAAAACCACATACCTCTTTAGCGTGCTCGGACAAAGGTACTTGCCAGTAACCTTTTACTAAATCAACTTTAGACAAAAACCGAGCATTACCAATTTTATCAACACTATCATCAACCCGAGGAAGAGGATATGGGTTAGTTGGAGTCAAACCGTTTAGCCTACGGAAATCAATACAGAAGCGTACCTTGCCATCTGGTTTAGGCTGCAGTGTTACGGGGGAAGTCCATTTAACGGTACCTTTCTCTATCAACCCTCTACCGAGCATATACTCCAACTCATCCCTCAGAGCGGGTAGTTTTATGGGGGGCACACGGTATGGGATTGACTTAAAGGGTAGATGGTGCCCCACGTCAACATCATGCATAGCCTGAGTAGTGAGGCCTGGATGTTCAGCGAATACAGTGGGGTATAAACCGAGCAACTGACGGATAGCTTCAAATTGCGGCTCAGGCAAATGGGCTATAGCCTCGTCAGCCCTTAGGCTCGAGTTCCCCGCCCACTGATCCGCTGAAACATGGTGATCCCAGCTATCCTCCTCTGAAGCTTGACTGTCCCCCTCTCCTTCTCCACCACGGCCGCAACAAGCCAACACAGGGACAGTGAGAGGCTCAGAGGGGCGCCTCACATACTCTTTTATCAGGTTCACGTGACATAACTGATTCTTCTTCCTCCTGTCTGGAGTGGCAACAAGGTAATCTAGGTCCGAAATTTTCTCCACAATTTTATAGGGTCCAGTATACTTCGCCGACAAGGGGTTACCCACCAAAGGCAACAAAATCAACACCTCCTGTCCCACAATGAACTCCCGGAGCTTCACTTTGCGATCATACCTGTCCTTCATTAAAGCTTGTGACCCTGTTAAATTCCGACCTGCCATCTCCAGACTCTTAAGCATGCGCTCACGGCTTTCAAACACATACTTCAACAAGGAACAAGGCGGCACAGTTCCTTCCCAAATTTCCCGCAGCATATTAAGGGGGCCCCTGACTCGGTGTCCAAAAATCAGCTCGTTTGGACTAAATCCCAGGCTCTCACCAGGCACTTCCCGAGCAGCAAACAGTACATACGGCAATCCAAGATCCCAATCTCTTCCGTTATCAGCACAATAACACCTGAGCATGCTTTTAAGGGTGGCATGCCACCGCTCAAGCACCCCTTGGCTCTCAGGGTGATACGCTGACGATACCACCGCCCGTATTCCATGCTGTTGCATTGTTTGCTTAAAGAGATTGGAGGTGAAATTGGACCCCTGATCAGACTGAATCTCCTCCGGGTACCCGTACCTTGAAAAGTACCACAACAAGTTACTGACTACCGTCTTAGCCATGCCGTTTTTCATGGGGTATGCATCGGGGTATCTAGTGGCAACATCCATGATGGTTAACAAAAATTTATTACCAGCCTTTGTGGGAGGGAGGGGACCAACCATGTCAACAACAATCTTACTAAAAGGTGGCCCAATTACAGGAATAGGGTGCAACGGAGCTTTAGGAATAACTTGGTTTGGTTTCCCGACCCGTTGACAAATATCACATGAGTTTATCCAGGACTGCACATGAGACTTCATCCCCGGCCACCAAAACAACTTCCCCAAAGCCGCCACCGTTTTTCTTACCCCCAAATGTCCTGCCAGCGGTGTGTCATGCGCCAAACTCAGTAGGCTATCCCTGCACTCCCGCGGCACCATCAACTGGTCCACTACCCCGGACCCCATCTTCCAGCTACGGTTAGGGTCTTGAAAACGCCGATACAGGATGCCATCTAAATAAAAAAAATCTCCCGGCTGTGCATCACCGTCCTCGTCGAGCTCCACAGCTCCATTAGCACACGTTTGGAGCTCAGGGTCCTCCAGCTGCAACCGACGTATATCTGAGGGTGCCAAGCGATCTAACTGCTCCCGGAGCAATGCATGACCCTCCCCGATACTGAGCTGCTCCCTCTGTCTCTCTCGATGTTCATAACGTTGCTGTCGTGGAGACTCGTCATGCCCAGCCTCGTCACTCTCGATGACAGGCCCAGGGGCTACTCCAGAACTAAGTAATGGTGCTAATACTGAATCACCCAGGAGAGCCGCCGAGTCAAAACTCTTAAAACCAACTCCAGCTTTAGCCTCCTCCTGTTGATCGTTCCTCTGCTGGTCTGAAGACGGAGGACTAGGCTGTGACACTTTAGCTGCCCGAGCTCGGGTGACAGCACACGCCATGGGTTGTGCCTGGCACCGCTCGACCCACTCTCGCTCTTCCCTACTCACGTCGGCCGGCCTCTCGGCAACGACTAAGGGTAGAACCTCAGAAGCGGGCATTGCAAAGTCGTTGCCGAGAAGAAGGTCGACGCCCTCCACTGGCAGTTTCTCCACAATCCCAACATCCAATTCACGTGCCACACCATCCACCTCCAACTCCAACCGCACCAGCGGGTATGACCGAGTTGCATTAATAACCTGCACCACCACCACCCGAGCCGCATTTATAGGGTAGCCAGTCAAGTTTTTCATCAAAGTCTGGGAAGCACCTGTATCACGCAAGACCTCTACTCCATGCTTGCGCCCCGCCCACATCACGCAACCCCGTCCTCTATGGTCGCAAAAAACATCCTGAGCAGGGTTCGAGCCTCCCAGGTGCTTCTGCATTGGCTGTGCCTCAGCCTCTGACGAACTGCCCCGGGCAAACTCAGAAGGCTTCAGAGACACACCAATGTTGCAGGCCAAAGACACAGCTGCTGTAGGTGGTTTGCTAGGACAGACTCTTGCAAAGTGCCCCTTTTTATGACATTGATAACACTCTAACTCCCCTTTGGGCTTCCCTTGGTACTGGGAAGGGCCCGGCCCCTTCTTAAATGGGACGGTGCTAGTCTTGTGGTCAGTCTTGGTATCGTAACTCTTGTACTTGTTTGCATAAGATATATTACTAACTCGGGGGGGTGGGGCGTCACGCCCCTTGTTACCTGCCTCACTACGCTGGGCAGACCCGCACCCACGAATTAATGATAGCCGGAGGTCAGCCATCTCAGCTGCCTCCTGTAGAGTTTTTGGGTTCTTTTCTTTAATAGTTAAAGTCATTTCTGCACCTGTACACTTATAAAACTGCTCGAGCAGAAACAGCTCAGTCAACTGTTCGGCCGTCTCAGCTTTCTCAGAACGTGTCCAGTTAGCAAGTGCATCTTTTAAGTCCCGGGCATGTTCAAGAAAGGTCGCCTCCCTAGTCTTTGTAACACCCCGAAACTTCAATCGATATGTTTCTGGTTGCAACTCGTATGCCCGTAGGACAGCTCTCTTCAATACTGGGTAGTCAATGCAAGACTCTAAAGGCAGTGCATCATAAGCCTTCAGACCCTTACCCGTAAGTCTGGAGGAGACTAGAGCTGCCCACTTCTCTTCAGGCCAATTATGCTCCCTACACTTCTTCTCAAAACGATTAAAAAATTCTGTGACTTCAGTTTCACTAAATGCCGGCACCAATTTGACTAAGTGGGACAAGGACTGTTCTCTTACTTGGCCCTCACGGCCCATCCGAATCCCTGTCGACTCTGCACGAGTCTTATCTAAGTCTATCTGAGCACAATATTTCTCGGAGTCGTATCTAAGCTCAGCCTCGTGCCTCCTGACCTCAATCTCATGCCTCCTAGTCTCATTCTCCTGCCTCCTAGACTCATTCTCCATCTTAGCAAGCTCGAGTTTAAATATCATCTCAGGAGACAGGCAGGAAGAGGGAGCTGCCACTACTGAAGGAGGGGGGGCAAGAACTGGGGAACCACCATACGCACCGCCCGAGGGCACTCCAATCTTCCAATTCTCATCCCTCTGTGGGAGGGTGCTAACCTCCGGTACTTGAGTGGACGGCACTGTGGGAGTCGAGTGAGAGGGGATCTGGGGAGGAACCCCCCCAAACGCCCTCTCCTCCGAAACCCCATGTCGCCCACGCAACACCCAGGAAATCAGCTCCCCCTTGGACATCCCTCCTACATTGGATAGACCCAAAACCTTGGCTATCAGGTGCAAGCCATAAATATTCACCCCAGTCAACCTCTCCTCCTTCACGTGGTACCGCTTACTCACAAAAACTCTAGCATCCTCCTCACTGATTACTAACGGCACCTCTTCAACTGGCATCTCTCGCTCCTCGTCAATACTAGGGCACGACATACTGAAGTTCACAAAAAATTCTCGAGACAAAAGTGTTAAACTCCCTTATGTAAGCACTAATTACTAAATTAACTGGAGTCTCTTAAATGCTCTCCTAATTGCCTTACAAAAAAAAATATTCTTCAATATGTACGCTAAAGTACGAACAAACAAATGTTGTACAACTCTGCAAAAAATTATACTGTTCACAAAATCCTAAGCAAGGTCGCCATTTGTTACGACCGGGCACTCGGGTACACTAGGGCTCTTACACAGGACTCGAGTATGGCTCGCTGCCACAACGGAAACACACGATCCCAACCCCAGAGTACTGCCAGCCGAACAAAAAACGCCACTACCCTCCAGAGTTCTATCTGCTATAACGGGGTATACAAGAACTCGGTACTAGCGTTTCACACAACAGACTAATAACAAGACGGGAGTTATCTAGTCTGGTCAACAATCAAACAAAGAAAAAAGTACTACAACACTAAAGAATAGTGTTGGCCGAAGCCGAAGTAATCCACCCTTGAACTAAGAACACATGTCACCCACTATACAGTACTCATCATCCACCACATGTCACCCACTATACAGTACTCATCATCCACCACATGTAACCCACTATACAGTACTCATCATCGACCACATGTCATCCACTATACAATACTCATCATCCACCACATGTCACCCACTATACAGAACTCATCACCCACCACATGTCACCCACTATACAGTGCTCATCATATACCACATATGTCACCCACTATACAGTACTCATCATCCACCACATGTCACCCACTATACAGTATTAATCATACACCGCATGTCACCCACTATACAGTACCCATCATCCACCACATGTCACCCACTATACAGTACTCATCACCCACCACATGTCACCCACTATACAGTACTCATCATCTACCACATGTCACCCACTATACAGTACTCATCATCCACCACATGTCACCCACTATACAGTATTAATCATCCACCACATGTCACCCACTATACAGAATTAATCATCCACCTCATGTCACCCACTATACAGTATTAATCATTCACCACATGTCACCCACTATACAGTATTAATCATCCTCTACATATCACCCACTATACAGTACTCATCATCCACCACATGTCACCCACTATATAGTACTCATCACCCTCCACATGTCACCCACTATACAGTACTCATCACCCACCACATGTCACCCACTATACAGTGCTCATCATATACCACATATGTCACCCACTATACAGTACTCATCATCCACCACATGTCACCCACTATACAGTATTAATCATACACCGCATGTCACCCACTATACAGTACCCATCATCCACCACATGTCACCCACTATACAGTACTCATCACCCACCACATGTCACCCACTATACAGTACTCATCATCTACCACATGTCACCCACTATACAGTACTCATCATCCACCACATGTCACCACTATACAGTACTTATCACCCACCACATGTCACCCACTATACAGTAATCATAATCCAAAACATGTCACCCACTATATAGTACTAATCATCCACCACATGTCACCCACTATACAGTACCCATCATCCACCAGATGTCACCCACTATACAGTACTCATCATGCACCACATGTCACCCACTTTACAGTACTCATCATCCACCATAATAATTATGTCACCCACTATACAGTACTCATCACCTACCACATGTCACCCACTATACAGTACTCATCATCCACCACATGTCACCAACTATACAGTATTAATCATCCACCACATGTCACCCACTATACAGTACTCATCATCCACCACATGTCACCCACTATACAGTACTCATCATCCACCACATGTCACCCACTATACAGTATTAATCATCCACCACATGTCACCCACTATACAGTACCCATCATCCACCAGATGTCAACCACTATACAGTACTCATCATGCACCACATGTCACCCACTTTACAGTACTCATCATCCACCATATGTCACCCACTATACAGTACTCATCACCTACCACATGTCACCCACTATACAGTACTCATCATCCACCACATGTCACCAACTATACAGTATTAATCATCCACCACATGTCACCCACTATACAGTACTCATCATCCACCACATGTCACCCACTATACAGTACTCATCATCCACCACATGTCACCCACTATACAGTATTAATCATCCACCCCATGTCACCCACTATACAGTACCCATCATCCACCACATGTCACCCACTATACAGTATTAATCATTCACCACATGTCACCCACTATACAGTACTTATCATCCACCACATGTCACCCACTATACAGTATTAATCATCCACCACATGTCACCCACTATACAGTACTCATCATCCACCACATGTCACCCACTATACAATACTCATCATCCACCACATATCACCCACTATACAATACTCATCATCCACCACATGTCACCCACTATACAGTACTCATCATCCACCACATGTCACCCACTATACAGTACGCATCACCCGCCACATGTCACCCACTATACAATACTCATTATCCACCACATGTCACCCACTATACAGTACTTATCACCCACCACATGTCACCCACTATACAGTACTAATCATCCACCACATGTCACCCACTATACAGTATTAATCTTCCACCAAATGTCGCCCACTATACAATACTTATCATCCACCACATGTCACCCACTACACAGGACTCATCACCCACCACATGTCACCCACTATGCAATACTCATCATCCACCACATGTCACCCACTATACAGTACTCATCACCCACCACATGTCACCCACTATACAGTACTCATCATCTACCACATGTCACCCACTATACAGTATTAATCATCCACCACATGTCACCCACTATACAGTATTAATCATCCACCACATGTCACCCACTATACAGTATTAATCATCCACCACATGTCACCCACTATACAGTATTAATCATTCACCACATGTCACCCACTATACAGTACTCATCATCCACCACATGTCACCCACTATACAGTACTCATCATCCACCATATGTCACCCACTATACAGTACTCATCATCCACCACATGTCACCCACTATACAGTATTAATCATTCACCACATGTCACCCACTATACAGTACTCATAATCCACCACATGTCACCCACTATACAGTACTCATCATCCACCACATGTCACCCACTATACAGTGTTAATCATCCACCACATGTCACCCACTATACAGTACCCATCATCCACCACATGTCACCCACTATACAGTAATCATCATCCACCACATGTCACCCACTATACAGTACCCATCATCCACCACATGTCACCCACTATACAGTACTCATCATCCACCACATGTCACCACTATACAGTACTTATCACCCACCACATGTCACCCACTATACAGTAATCATAATCCACCACATGTCACCCACTATATAGTACTAATCATCCACCACATGTCACCCATTATACAGTATTAATCATCCACCACATGTCACCCACTATACAGTACCCATCATCCACCAGATGTCACCCACTATACAGTACTCATCATGCACCACATGTCACCCACTTTACAGTACTCATCATCCACCATATGTCACCCACTATACAGTACTCATCACCTACCACATGTCACCCACTGTACAGTATTAATCATCCACCACATGTCACCCACTATACAGTATTAATCTTCCACCACATGTCACCCACTATACAATACTCATCATCCACCACATGTCACCCACTACACAGTACTCATCATCCACCACATGTCACCCAGTATACAATACTCATCATCCACCACATGTCACCCACTATACAGTACTTATCACCCACCACATGTCACCCACTATACAGTACTAATCATCCACCACATGTCACCCACTATACAGTATTAATCTTCCACCAAATGTCGCCCACTATACAATACTTATCATCCACCACATGTCACCCACTACACAGGACTCATCACCCTCCACATGTCACCCACTATGCAATACTCATCATCCACCACATGTCACCCACTATACAGTACTCATCACCCACCACATGTCACCCACTATACAGTACTCATCATCTACCACATGTCACCCACTATACAGTATTAATCATCCACCACATGTCACCCACTATACAGTATTAATCATCCACCACATGTCACCCACTATACAGTATTAATCATTCACCACATGTCACCCACTATACAGTACTCATCATCCACCACATGTCACCCACTATACAGTACTCATCATCCACCATATGTCACCCACTATACAGTACTCATCATCCACCACATGTCACCCACTATACAGTATTAATCATTCACCACATGTCACCCACTATACAGTACTCATAATCCACCACATGTCACCCACTATACAGTACTCATCATCCACCACATGTCACCCACTATACAGTGTTAATCATCCACCACATGTCACCCACTATACAGTACCCATCATCCACCACATGTCACCCACTATACAGTAATCATCATCCACCACATGTCACCCACTATACAGTACCCATCATCCACCACATGTCACCCACTATACAGTACTCATCATCCACCACATGTCACCCACTACACAGTACTCATCATCCACCACATGTCACCACTATACAGTACTTATCACCCACCACATGTCACCCACTATACAGTAATCATAATCCACCACATGTCACCCACTATACAGTACTCATCATCCACCACATGTCACCACTATACAGTACTTATCACCCACCACATGTCACCCACTATACAGTAATCATAATCCACCACATGTCACCCACTATATAGTACTAATCATCCACCACATGTCACCCATTATACAGTATTAATCATCCACCACATGTCACCCACTATACAGTATTAATCATCCACCACATGTCACCCACTATACAATACTCATCATCCACCACATGTCACCTACTACACAGTACTCATCATCCACCACATGTCACCCACTATACAATACTCATCATCCACCACATGTCACCCACTATACAGTACTCATCACCCACAACATGTCACCCACAATACAGTACTCATCATCTACCACATGTCACCCACAATACAGTATTAATCATCCTCCACATGTCACCCACTATACAGTATTAATCATCCACCACACGTCACCCACTATACAGTATTAATCATTCACCACATGTCACCCACTATACAGTACTCATCATCCACCACATGTCACCCACTATACATACTCATCATCCACCACATGTCACCCACTATACAGTACTCATCATCCACCACATGTCACCCACTATACAGTATTAATCATTCACCACATGTCACCCACTATACAGTACTCATCATCCACCACATATCACCCACTATACAGTACTCATCATCCACCATATGTCACCCACTATACAGTGTTAATTATCCACCACATGTCACCCACTATACAGTACCCATCATCCACCACATGTCACCCACTATACAGTACTCATCACCCACCATATGTCACCCACTATACAATACTCATCATCCACCACATGTCACCCACTATACAGTACTCATCATCCACCACATGTCGCCCACTATACAGTACTCATCATCCACCACATGTCATCCACTATACAATACTCATCATTCACCACATGTCACCCACTACACAGTTCTCATCATCCACCACATGTCACCCACTATTCAATACTCATCATCCCCCACATGTCACCCACTATACAGTACTCATCATCCACCACATGTCACCCACTATACAATACTCATCATCCACCACATGTCACCAACTACACAGTACTCTTCATCCACCACATGTCACCCACTATACAATACTCATCATCCACCACATGTCACCCACTATACAGTACTCATCATCCACCACATGTCACCCATTATACATAACTCATCATCCACCAAAGGTCACCCACTATACAGTACTCATCACCTACCACATGTCACCCACTATACAGTACTCATCATCCACCACATGTCACCCACTATACAGTACTCATCATCCACCACATGTCACACACTATACAGTATTCATCATCTACCACATGTCACCCACTATACAGTACTCATCATCCACCACATGTCACCCACTTTACATTATTAATCATCCACCACATGTCACCCACTATACAGTATTAATCATCCACCACATGTCACCCACTATACAGTATTAATCATTCACCACATGTCACCCACTATACAGTACTCATCATCCACCACATGTCACCAACTATACAGTATTAATCATCCACCACATGTCACCCACTATACAGAACTCATCATCCACCACATGTCACCCACTATACAGTACTCATCATCCACCACATGTCACCCACTATACAGTATTAATCATCCACCACATGTCACCCACTATACAGTACCCATCACCCACCACATGTCACCCACTATACAGTACTCATCATATACCACATGTCACCCACTATACAGTACTCATCATCCACCACATATCACCCACTATACAGTATTAATCATCCACCCCATGTCACCCACTATATACAGTACCCATCATCCACCACTTGTCACCCACTATACAGTACTCATCACCCACCACATGTCACCCACTATACAGTACTCATCATCCACCACATGTCACCCACTATACAGTACTCATCATCCACCACATGTCACCCACTATACAGTACTCATCATCCACCACATGTCACCCCCTATACAGTACTCATCATCCACCACATGTCACCCACTATACAGTACTCATCATCCACCACATGTCACCCTCTATACAGTTCTCATCACCCACCACATGTCACCCACTATACAGTACTCATCATCCACCGCATGTCACCCACTATACAGTACTCATCATCCACCACATGTCACCCACTATAGAGTATTAATCCTTCACCACATGTCACCCACTATACAGTACTCATCATCCACCACATGTCACCCACTATACAGTATTAATCATCCACCACATGTCACCCACTATACAGTACTCATCATCCACCACATGTCACCCACTATACAGTATTAATCATCCACCACATATCACCTACTATACAGTATTAATCATCCACCACATGTCACCCACTATACAGTATTTATCATTCACCACATGTCACCCACTATACAGTACTCATCATCCACCACATGTCACCCATTATACAGTATTAATCATCCTCCACATGTCATTAACTATACAGTATGAATCATCCACCACATGTCACCCACTGTACAGTACTCATCATCCACCACATGTCACCCACTATACAGTACCCATCATCCACCACTTGTCACCCACTATACAGTACTCATCATCCACCACATGTCACCCACTATACAATACTCATTATCCACCACATGTCACCCACTATACAGTACTCATCATCCACCACATGTCACCCACTATACAGTACTCATCATCCACCACATGTCACCCACTATACAGTACTCATCATCCACCACATGTAACCCACTATACAGTACTCATCATCGACCACATGTCACCCACTATACAATACTCATCATCCACCACATGTCACCCACTATACAGAACTCATCACCCACCACATGTCACCCACTATACAGTGCTCATCATATACCACATATGTCACCCACTATACAGTACTCATCATCCACCACATGTCACCCACTATACAGTATTAATCATACACCGCATGTCACCCACTATACAGTACCCATCATCCACCACATGTCACCCACTATACAGTACTCATCACCCACCACATGTCACCCACTATACAGTACTCATCATCTACCACATGTCACCCACTATACAGTACTCATCATCCACCACATGTCACCCACTATACAGTATTAATCATCCACCACATGTCACCCACTATACAGAATTAATCATCCACCACATGTCACCCACTATACAGTATTAATCATTCACCACATGTCACCCACTATACAGTATTAATCATCCACCACATATCACCCACTATACACTACTCATCATCCACCACATGTCACCCACTATACAATACTCATCATCCACCACATATCACCCACTATACAATACTCATCATCCACCACATGTCACCCACTATACAGTACTCATCATCCACCACATGTCACCCACTATATAGTACTCATCACCCTCCACATGTCACCCACTATACAGTACTCATCACCCACCACATGTCACCCACTATACAGTGCTCATCATATACCACATATGTCACCCACTATACAGTACTCATCATCCACCACATGTCACCCACTATACAGTATTAATCATACACGGCATGTCACCCACTATACAGTACCCATCATCCACCACATGTCACCCACTATACAGTACTCATCACCCACCACATGTCACCCACTATACAGTACTCATCATCTACCACATGTCACCCACTATACAGTACTCATCATCCACCACATGTCACCACTATACAGTACTTATCACCCACCACATGTCACCCACTATACAGTAATCATAATCCAAAACATGTCACCCACTATATAGTACTAATCATCCACCACATGTCACCCACTATACAGTACCCATCATCCACCAGATGTCACCCACTATGCAGTACTCATCATGCACCACATGTCACCCACTTTACAGTACTCATCATCCACCATATGTCACCCACTATACAGTACTCATCACCTACCACATGTCACCCACTATACAGTACTCATCATCCACCACATGTCACCAACTATACAGTATTAATCATCCACCACATGTCACCCACTATACAGTACTCATCATCCACCACATGTCACCCACTATACAGTACTCATCATCCACCACATGTCACCCACTATACAGTATTAATCATCCACCACATGTCACCCACTATACAGTACCCATCATCCACCAGATGTCACCCACTATACAGTACTCATCATGCACCACATGTCACCCACTTTACAGTACTCATCATCCACCATATGTCACCCACTATACAGTACTCATCACCTACCACATGTCACCCACTATACAGTACTCATCATCCACCACATGTCACCAACTATACAGTATTAATCATCCACCACATGTCACCCACTATACAGTACTCATCATCCACCACATGTCACCCACTATACAGTACTCATCATCCACCACATGTCACCCACTATACAGTATTAATCATCCACCCCATGTCACCCACTATACAGTACCCATCATCCACCACATGTCACCCACTATACAGTATTAATCATTCACCACATGTCACCCACTATACAGTACTTATCATCCACCACATGTCACCCACTATACAGTATTAATCATCCACCACATGTCACCCACTATACAGTACTCATCATCCACCACATGTCACCCACTATACAATACTCATCATCCACCACATATCACCCACTATACAATACTCATCATCCACCACATGTCACCCACTATACAGTACTCATCATCCACCACATGTCACCCACTATACAGTACTCATCACCCGCCACATGTCACCCACTATACAATACTCATTATCCACCACATGTCACCCACTATACAGTACTTATCACCCACCACATGTCACCCACTATACAGTACTAATCATCCACCACATGTCACCCACTATACAGTATTAATCTTCCACCAAATGTCGCCCACTATACAATACTTATCATCCACCACATGTCACCCACTACACAGGACTCATCACCCACCACATGTCACCCACTATGCAATACTCATCATCCACCACATGTCACCCACTATACAGTACTCATCACCCACCACATGTCACCCACTATACAGTACTCATCATCTACCACATGTCACCCACTATACAGTATTAATCATCCACCACATGTCACCCACTATACAGTATTAATCATCCACCACATGTCACCCACTATACAGTATTAATCATCCACCACATGTCACCCACTATACAGTATTAATCATTCACCACATGTCACCCACTATACAGTACTCATCATCCACCACATGTCACCCACTATACAGTACTCATCATCCACCATATGTCACCCACTATACAGTACTCATCATCCACCACATGTCACCCACTATACAGTATTAATCATTCACCACATGTCACCCACTATACAGTACTCATAATCCACCACATGTCACCCACTATACAGTACTCATCATCCACCACATGTCACCCACTATACAGTGTTAATCATCTGTTACGACCGGGCACTCGGGTACACTAGGGCTCTTACACAGGACTCGAGTATGGCTCGCTGCCACAACGGAAACACACGATCCCAACCCCAGAGTACTGCCAGCCGAACAAAAAACGCCACTACCCTCCAGAGTTCTATCTGCTATAACGGGGTATACAAGAACTCGGTACTAGCGTTTCACACAACAGACTAATAACAAGACGGGAGTTATCTAGTCTGGTCAACAATCAAACAAAGAAGAAAGTACTACAACACTAAAGAATAGTGTTGGCCGAAGCCGAAGTAATCCACCCTTGAACTAAGAACTTAAGAAGTCCTCCACCCTCTACTTCGGATCGGCACTATTACGTTACGTTAAACAATAGTCCTCGAGCATCAAGCAAGGAATCTTCTGATAAGTTAGATGCTTCTCGAATACTCGTAAGAAGTAAGTATCAGATTTTGAACAGCAATTTAATGAATAACTCACTGGTAATTAAAGGCTTTAAATTGACATAAGAAGAATTATAAGAATAAGCAATAGGATATGGCAAACATTAAGAAGAAGTACTCCGACAATGCACTGGTAATAGCCTACTAAGATTGTGCTCGTGGGCCACTAATCTCTGAAGTAGCTAAGCGTGCCACACATGAAATCAATAGTGCTTAAACAATAATATACATAAGGAGAAGCTTCAAATACTATACTGTATCTGCTGGTCGAGCAAAGTCTAGCTGGGATATCTAAGGTTAAGAGACAATGGCTGAGCAAGCGGCTCGTAGCCTAGCGAGGTCCTTAAGACTGTGCGGCCAAATTACGGTAATTGACGGGATGCTCTCTTGAGAGATCCAGATCACTAGTATCTGGTTCTCTCCTGGCGATCCTCTCAAAGTCAAGCAAATGAGATAGCACAGTGTTGGGTGGCACAGGCAAAAGCCCTCACTCGCAACACAGTGCTAAACTCCCACGGTACACAATCAAAAAGACCCCCTAGGCTTCCCACGTCTCCGTTGCAATTGTGCTGGTTCAACCAACCTAGCACTCATAGGAAATCACAACTCGAGGAACCCTATCCCAGTCTAGCATTGCCTAAACCAGCAGAAAACAGGAACATGAATAATCGCACACAGGGAAATGCATATACGAGTGCAACAAACATCAATCAATCCTATTCTAGTTAACCCTTCCAAAAATAGGCTATCTAACAGGCACTTATCTCGTGAGAACTCAAGCGATAATACTTTGGCTGACTAAATCTGCACCAAAGGGGTCATTGAGGTTATACAGGGACGAGAAGAGAAGAAGGTAGGCTGTTCAGAGAGTAGAGAAAGTTCACATCAGTCGGAAGAATATGGATAGTTGCAAGGGATATGAGAGGTCGCTTTGCCTGATGAGTTCTGAAGCATGGTGGCAAAAACCTCTCTTTTTATACTCGGCCCTCTAGCGGCATATCTCAAACTACTTAAGGACCGCCCACTGGCAATCATGACGTCATATTCTCTCAATCTGGGATTGACAAAGAACTTCCCACGCGCTGAAAGGGAGGAAGGGAGGAGGGAATTAGGCCTACCGGCCCGCGTGGCGCACTCACCGACCCCACGCCACGTAATATCCCTCCTCTCATCATTACATACAAGTCCCACACACAATACTTATATCTAATGATATAAAATAGAACTCGTTGACTTAGAAGAAAACAAAATACATAATGATAATACTTATAGTACAACGGTTCACATAAACTGAGTTAGGAAACTCTACACAGACTACAGCCAAAGTTCCTGCCCTGACGATCCTAGCGAGAGTGGGGCCTGACTGGGCGTTCTGTACAGCATGCTCATACTCGACATGCGTCACACCTCCCCCAAGATTTTACTTGCTCAACCCTGAGCTAAAATCTGATATACAGAACCCCATCAAACCCCTCACACCCAGCGACCGCATGGCACTAAAACAACGCTGAGTTTATCACTAAAACACATCTTATATAAAAAAAAAATTCACATTTCATAACTCCTCCCAACAATAGTAAAAGACATAATATCATGCTCCCAGAGCGAGCTTACAGCAGCTCAGCCGTTTGATAGTTCGTGGACTACTCAAACCTTATAGGCTATGACAAACTTATACAATTATCTTCATCAAAAAGAAAGTTTTTATATGATTTTTATATTTTAATATGTTTTTCCCCGGCTGCACTATAAGGGCAGCCTATTTTCTTCTATACCAAACGCTCAACAATCCTGCTTTACGACCCAATACGCTGGGCTACAACCGCGAGCCAACAAGCACCAAGCGCAAAATACTACTCAAACCAAAGCAGGAGGCTACCCGTGTGTCAATTTACCCAGGATCATATACCCCTGAACGACCACATGCAACCTCGTTGTCACAACCGGCAATATGGCTTATGTCCAGGTTATATACCAATAACCTTAGTGACCACCTGGTCAGCCTCATACTCCGATTGTGAAACTGGTCCAAGATCTCGAGAGGGTAATGATCTGGGTAAACTACACCGACCGGACCATAGGCTGGAACATAGATCTCGAAATGCCCCAGCGCATCATTGTCCTTTTCACTTTCATTCATCAGGCTCTGACACGTTGCTGGTGCATTCTTAAGTCCGTAGGGCATAACATTGCACTGGTAGGTACTCCCGTCCACAACAAAACCACATACCTCTTTAGCGCGCTCGGACAAAGTTACAAGCAACGACCACTCACGACATTCCTTATCCCTCAGATCCTTCGTCCACACGTAATCCAGCTCTGCTTGCACCATAGGCTGTCGAGCAGGATTTATACGGCAGGGAATTAAACTGAGCCTTGCACTATCTCCAGCCTGCATGTCGGATTCTACCCCGTACCTCAGGCCTGGAGAAGCAACAAACATGCGAAAGTACTGCCATAGCCTAGTAAATAACTGCCTTGCACTGTCTCCACGAACAACATGCCTTGTGCCCTCCCACAACCCAGCCGAGACCGCAGCTTCTAACCTGTAGTCTCCCTCCTTCTCCACCTTCGTCCCTAGAACAGCCAGGTCATGAGAGGGACAATCAGTACCACCCGTGCAGTCACTCCCACAGTTCATTATAGCTAAGGCTTCCCCGCCGATACCGTACATGCGCACCCCCACATTCCTTGTGACGACATCTGCCTGCGCAGCATCACCGCTTTTAGCGACATGGCCAGATACAGTCGGTCGGTGGTAGGGCTGTTGCATTAGACTAGAGCAGCATTGGGAGGCTATGTGACGACCGGGCACTGCGATACCACAGCCGACCCTACCAATCTGCTCAATGTCCTCCTTTTGACCACCACCCTTGGCAGCCATGGGTCGACCCTGACCTGGCAACCATGCCAAGGCCTCGTCGCCCACCTTAAACCACCGAAACAACGAGGCTAGCGGTCTTTTAACAGTCACATGACCTGCCTGCGGAACATCTCGCACCGCCCGAGTTGTGAGACTCAGGGGCTCGGCACGACCAGTGGGGTACGAACCGAGCTGGTGCTGGAGTGCTGCACACTGCTGCTCAGGCAGGTGCTCTAGCACTTCCACAGCCACCAGACTCGTGTCCCCCGCCCACTGCTTCGCCGAGACATGACAATCCCTACTCTCCTCCACCTGTGCCCTACTGCCCCCCTCTCCTTCTCCACCTTGGCCGCGGCAGACCAACGCAGGGACAGTAGGCTGCTCAGGTGGTTGCCTCACAAACTCCTCCAACAGGTTCACATGACATGCTTCCCCGTCCTCGTGTTTAATCTCGACAGCACCATTACCACACTTCTGAACTTCCGGATCCTCCAACTGCAGTTTACAAATATCTGAGGGAGCCAACCTGTCTAGATGCTTCCGAAGCAACCCAAGTCCTTCCCCAATATCAAACTGAGCAACCCTTTTTTCTCTCCGTGTGCAACGTTGCTGCCTCGGAGTCTCTTCCGGCCCTACCTCCTCACTAGCTGTGACAGGTCCTGGGGCCTCTCCAGACTCTAACATAGGTGCCAATACTGAATCACCCAGGAGAGCCGCCGAGTCAAAACTCTTAAAACCAACTCCAGCTTTAGCCTCCTCCTGTTGATCGTTCCTCTGCTGGTGTGAAGACGGAGGACTAGGCTGTGACACTTTAGCTGCCCGAGCTCGGGTGACAACACACGCCATGGGTTGTGTCTGGCACCGCTCGACCCACTCTTGCTCTTCCCTACTCACGTCGGCCGTCCTCTCGGCAACGACTAAGGGTAGAACCTCAGAAGCGGGCATTGCAAAGTCGTTGCCGAGAAGAAGGTCGACGCCCTCCACTGGCAGTTTCTCCACAATCCCGACATCCAATTCACGTGTCACACCATCCACCTCCAACTCCAACCGCACCAGCGGGTATGACCGAGTTGCATTAATACCCTGCACCACTACCACCCGAGCCGCATTTATAGGGTAGCCAGTCAAATTGTTCATCAGAGTCTGGGAAGCACCTGTATCACGCAAGACCTCTACTCCATGCTTGCGCCCCGCCCACATCACGCAACCCCGTCCTCTATGGTCGCAAAAAACATCCTGAGCAGGGTTCGAGCCTCTCAGGTGTTTCTGCATTGGCTGTGCCTCAGCCTCTGACGAACTGCCCCGGGCAAACTCAGAAGACTTCGGAGACACACCAATGTTGCAGGCCAAAGACACAGCTGCTGTAGGTGGTTTGCTAGGACAGACTCTTGCAAAGTGCCCCTTTTCATGACAAAGATAACACTCCAACTCCCCTCTGGGCTTCCCTTGGTACTGGGAAGGGCCCGGCCCCTTCTTAAATGGGACGGTGTTAGTCTTGTGGTCAGTCTTGGTATCATAGCTCTTGTACTTGTTTGCATAATGTATATCACTAACTCGGGGGGGTGGGGTGTCACGCCCCTTGTTACCTGCCTCACTACGCTGGGCAGACCCGCACCCACGAATTAATGATAGCCGGAGGTCAGCCATCTCCGCTGCCTCCTGTAGAGTTTTAGGGTTCTTTTCTTTAATAGTTAAAGTCATATCTGCACCAGTACACTTATAAAACTGCTCGAGCAGAAACAGCTCAGTCAACTGTTCGGCCGTCTCAGCTTTCTCAGAACGTGTCCAGTTAGCAAGTGCATCTTTTAAGTCCCGGGCATGTTCAAGAAAGGTCGCCTCCCTAGTCTTCGTAACACCCCGAAACTTCAATCGATATGTTTCTGGTTGCAACTCGTATGCCCGTAGGACAGCTCTCTTCAATACTGGGTAGTCAATGCAAGACTCTAAAGGCAGTGCATCATAAGCCTTCAGACCCTTACCCGTAAGTCTTGAGGAGACCAGAGCTGCCCACTTCTCTTCAGGCCAATTATGCTCCCTACACTTCTTCTCAAAACGATTAAAAAATTCTGTGACTTCAGTTTCACTAAATGCCGGCACCAATTTGACTAAGTGGGACAAGGACTGTTCTCTTACTTGGCCCTCACGGCCCATCCGAATCCCTGTCGACTCTGCACGAGTCTTATCTAAGTCTATCTGAGCACAATATTTCTCGGAGTCGTATCTAAGCTCAGCCTCGTGCCTCCTGACCTCAATCTCATGCCTCCTAGTCTCATTCTCCTGCTTCCTAGACTCATTCTCCATCTCCTGCTTCCTAGCCTCATTCTCCATCTCCTGCTTCCTAGACTCAGCCTCAATCTCATACTTCCTAGACTCAATTTTAGCAAGCTCAAGTCTAAATATCATATCTGGAGACAGGCAGGAAGAGGGAGCTGCCACTACTGAAGGAGGGGGGGCAAGAACTGGGGAACCACCATACGCACCGCCCGAGGGCACTCCAATCTTCCAATGCTCATCCCTCTGTGGGAGAGTGCTAACCTCCGGCAACTGAGTGGACGGCACTGTGGGAGTCGAGTGAGAGGGGATCTGGGGAGGAACCCCCCCAAACACCCTCTCCTCCGAAACCCCATGTCGCCCACGCAACACCCAGGAAATCAGCTCCCCCTTGGACATCCCTCCTACAGTGGATAGACCCAAAACCTTGGCTATCAGGTGCAAGCCATAAACATTCACCCCAGTCAGCCTCTCCTCCGTCACATGGTACTGCTTACTCACAAAAAGTCTAGCATCCTCCTCACTAGTTACTAACGGCACCTCCTCAAATAGCATCTCTCGCTCCTCGTCAATACTAGGGCCCGACATACTGAAGTTCACCAAAAAATTCTCGAGACAAAAGTGTTAAACTCCCTTATGCAAGCACTAATTACTAAATTAACTGGAGTCTCTTAAATGCTCTCCTAATTGCCTTACAAAAAAAAATATTCTTCAATATGTACGCTAAAGTACCAACAAACAAATGTTGTACAACTCTGCAAAAAATTATACTGTTCACAAAATCCTAAGCAAGGTCGCCATTTGTTACGACCGGGCACTCGGGTACACTAGGGCTCTTACACAGGACTCGAGTATGGCTCGCTGCCACAACGGAAACACACGATCCCAACCCCAGAGTACTGCCAGCCGAACAAAAAACGCCACTACCCTCCAGAGTTCTATCTGCTATAACGGGGTATACAAGAACTCGGTACTAGCGTTTCACACAACAGACTAATAACAAGACGGGAGTTATCTAGTCTGGTCAACAATCAAACAAAGAAGAAAGTACTACAACACTAAAGAATAGTGTTGGCCGAAGCCGAAGTAATCCACCCTTGAACTAAGAACTTAAGAAGTCCTCCACCCTCTACTTCGGATCGGCACTATTACGTTACGTTAAACAATAGTCCTCGAGCATCAAGCAAGGAATCTTCTGATAAGTTAGATGCTTCTCGAATACTCGTAAGAAGTAAGTATCGGATTTTGAACAGCAATTTAATGAATAACTCACTGGTAATTAAAGGCTTTAAATTGACATAAGAAGAATTATAAGAATAAGCAATAGGATATGGCAAACATTAAGAAGAAGTACTCCGACAATGCACTGGCAATAGCCTACTAAGATTGTGCTCGTGGGCCACTAATCTCTGAAGTAGCTAAGCGTGCCACACATGAAATCAATAGTGCTTAAACAATAATATACATAAGGAGAAGCTTCAAATACTATACTGTATCTGCTGGTCGAGCAAAGTCTAGCTGGGATATCTAAGGTTAAGAGACAATGGCTGAGCAAGCGGCTCGTAGCCTAGCGAGGTCCTTAAGACTGTGCGGCCAAATTACGGTAATTGACGGGATGCTCTCTTGAGAGATCCAGATCACTAGTATCTGGTTCTCTCCTGGCGATCCTCTCAAAGTCAAGCAAATGAGATAGCACAGTGTTGGGTGGCACAGGCAAAAGCCCTCACTCGCAACACAGTGCTAAACTCCCACGGTACACAATCAAAAAGACCCCCTAGGCTTCCCACGTCTCCGTTGCAATTGTGCTGGTTCAACCAACCTAGCACTCATAGGAAATCACAACTCGAGGAACCCTATCCCAGTCTAGCATTGCCTAAACCAGCAGAAAACAGGAACATGAATAATCGCACACAGGGAAATGCATATACGAGTGCAACAAACATCAATCAATCCTATTCTAGTTAACCCTTCCAAAAATAGGCTATCTAACAGGCACTTATCTCGTGAGAACTCAAGCGATAATACTTTGGCTGACTAAATCTGCACCAAAGGGGTCATTGAGGTTATACAGGGACGAGAAGAGAAGAAGGTAGGCTGTTCAGAGAGTAGAGAAAGTTCACATCAGTCGGAAGAATATGGATAGTTGCAAGGGATATGAGAGGTCGCTTTGCCTGATGAGTTCTGAAGCATGGTGGCAAAAACCTCTCTTTTTATACTCGGCCCTCTAGCGGCATATCTCAAACTACTTAAGGACCGCCCACTGGCAATCATGACGTCATATTCTCTCAATCTGGGATTGACAAAGAACTTCCCACGCGCTGAAAGGGAGGAAGGGAGGAGGGAATTAGGCCTACCGGCCCGCGTGGCGCACTCACCGACCCCACGCCACGTAATATCCCTCCTCTCATCATTACATACAAGTCCCACACACAATACTTATATCTAATGATATAAAATAGAACTCGTTGACTTAGAAGAAAACAAAATACATAATGATAATACTTATAGTACAACGGTTCACATAAACTGAGTTAGGAAACTCTACACAGACTACAGCCAAAGTTCCTGCCCTGACGATCCTAGCGAGAGTGGGGCCTGACTGGGCGTTCTGTACAGCATGCTCATACTCGACATGCGTCACACATCCACCACATGTCACCCACTATACAGTACCCATCATCCACCACATGTCACCCACTATACAGTAATCATCATCCACCACATGTCACCCACTATACAGTGCCCATCATCCACCACATGTCACCCACTATACAGTACTCATCATCCACCACATGTCACCACAATACAGTACTTATCACCCACCACATGTCACCCACTATACAGTAATCATAATCCACCACATGTCACCCACTATATAGTACTAATCATCCACCACATGTCACCCATTATACAGTATTAATCATCCACCACATGTCACCCACTATACAGTACCCATCATCCACCAGATGTCACCCACTATACAGTACTCATCATGCACCACATGTCACCCACTTTACAGTACTCATCATCCACCATATGTCACCCACTATACAGTACTCATCACCTACCACATGTCACCCACTGTACAGTATTAATCATCCACCACATGTCACCCACTATACAGTATTAATCTTCCACCACATGTCACCCACTATACAATACTCATCATCCACCACATGTCACCCACTACACAGTACTCATCATCCACCACATGTCACCCAGTATACAATACTCATCATCCACCACATGTCACCCACTATACAGTACTTATCACCCACCACATGTCACCCACTATACAGTACTAATCATCCACCACATGTCACCCACTATACAGTATTAATCTTCCACCAAATGTCGCCCACTATACAATACTTATCATCCACCACATGTCACCCACTACACAGGACTCATCACCCTCCACATGTCACCCACTATGCAATACTCATCATCCACCACATGTCACCCACTATACAGTACTCATCACCCACCACATGTCACCCACTATACAGTACTCATCATCTACCACATGTCACCCACTATACAGTATTAATCATCCACCACATGTCACCCACTATACAGTATTAATCATCCACCACATGTCACCCACCATACAGTATTAATCATCCACCACATGTCACCCACTATACAGTATTAATCATTCACCACATGTCACCCACTATACAGTACTCATCATCCACCACATGTCACCCACTATACAGTACTCATCATCCACCATATGTCACCCACTATACAGTACTCATCATCCACCACATGTCACCCACTATACAGTATTAATCATTCACCACATGTCACCCACTATACAGTACTCATAATCCACCACATGTCACCCACTATACAGTACTCATCATCCACCACATGTCACCCACTATACAGTGTTAATCATCCACCACATGTCACCCACTATACAGTACCCATCATCCACCACATGTCACCCACTATACAGTAATCATCATCCACCACATGTCACCCACTATACAGTACCCATCATCCACCACATGTCACCCACTATACAGTACTCATCATCCACCACATGTCACCCACTACACAGTACTCATCATCCACCACATGTCACCACTATACAGTACTTATCACCCACCACATGTCACCCACTATACAGTAATCATAATCCACCACATGTCACCCACTATACAGTACTCATCATCCACCACATGTCACCACTATACAGTACTTATCACCCACCACATGTCACCCACTATACAGTAATCATAATCCACCACATGTCACCCACTATATAGTACTAATCATCCACCACATGTCACCCATTATACAGTATTAATCATCCACCACATGTCACCCACTATACAGTATTAATCATCCACCACATGTCACCCACTATACAATACTCATCATCCACCACATGTCACCCACTACACAGTACTCATCATCCACCACATGTCACCCACTATACAATACTCATCATCCACCACATGTCACCCACTATACAGTACTCATCACCCACAACATGTCACCCACAATACAGTACTCATCATCTACCACATGTCACCCACAATACAGTATTAATCATCCTCCACATGTCACCCACTATACAGTATTAATCATCCACCACACGTCACCCACTATACAGTATTAATCATTCACCACATGTCACCCACTATACAGTACTCATCATCCACCACATGTCACCCACTATACAGTACTCATCATCCACCACATGTCACCCTCTATACAGTTCGCATCACCCACCACATGTCACCCACTATACAGTACTCATCATCCACCGCATGTCACCCACTATACAGTACTCATCATCCACCACATGTCACCCACTATAGAGTATTAATCCTTCACCACATGTCACCCACTATACAGTACTCATCATCCACCACATGTCACCCACTATACAGTATTAATCATCCACCACATGTCACCCACTATACAGTACTCATCATCCACCACATGTCACCCACTGTACAGTATTAATCATCCACCACATATCACCTACTATACAGTATTAATCATCCACCACATGTCACCCACTATACAGTATTTATCATTCACCACATGTCACCCACTATACAGTACTCATCATCCACCACATGTCACCCATTATACAGTATTAATCATCCTCCACATGTCATTAACTATACAGTATGCATCATCCACCACATGTCACCCACTGTACAGTACTCATCATCCACCACATGTCACCCACTATACAGTACCCATCATCCACCACTTGTCACCCACTATACAGTACTCATCATCCACCACATGTCACCCACTATACAATACTCATTATCCACCACATGTCACCCACTATACAGTACTCATCATCCACCACATGTCACCCACTATACAGTACTCATCATCCACCACATGTCACCCACTATACAGTACTCATCATCCACCACATGTAACCCACTATACAGTACTCATCATCGACCACATGTCATCCACTATACAATACTCATCATCCACCACATGTCACCCACTATACAGAACTCATCACCCACCACATGTCACCCACTATACAGTGCTCATCATATACCACATATGTCACCCACTATACAGTACTCATCATCCACCACATGTCACCCACTATACAGTATTAATCATACACCGCATGTCACCCACTATACAGTACCCATCATCCACTACATGTCACCCACTATACAGTACTCATCACCCACCACATGTCACCCACTATACAGTACTCATCATCTACCACATGTCACCCACTATACAGTACTCATCATCCACCACATGTCACCCACTATACAGTATTAATCATCCACCACATGTCACCCACTATACAGAATTAATCATCCACCTCATGTCACCCACTATACAGTATTAATCATTCACCACATGTCACCCACTATACAGTATTAATCATCCTCTACATATCACCCACTATACAGTACTCATCATCCACCACATGTCACCCACTATATAGTACTCATCACCCTCCACATGTCACCCACTATACAGTACTCATCACCCACCACATGTCACCCACTATACAGTGCTCATCATATACCACATATGTCACCCACTATACAGTACTCATCATCCACCACATGTCACCCTCTATACAGTATTAATCATACACCGCATGTCACCCACTATACAGTACCCATCATCCACCACATGTCACCCACTATACAGTACTCATCACCCACCACATGTCACCCACTATACAGTACTCATCATCTACCACATGTCACCCACTATACAGTACTCATCATCCACACATGTCACCACTATACAGTACTTATCACCCACCACATGTCACCCACTATACAGTAATCATAATCCAAAACATGTCACCCACTATATAGTACTAATCATCCACCACATGTCACCCACTATACAGTACTCATCATGCACCACATGTCACCCACTTTACAGTACTCATCATCCACAATATGTCACCCACTATACAGTACTCATCACCTACCACATGTCACCCACTATACAGTACTCATCATCCACCACATGTCACCAACTATACAGTATTAATCATCCACCACATGTCACCCACTATACAGTACTCATCATCCACCACATGTGACCCACTATACAGTATTCATCATCCACCACATGTCACCCACTATACAATACTCATCATCCACCACATGTCACCCACTACACAGTACTCATCATCCACCACATGTCACCCACTATGCAATACACATCATCCACCACATGTCACCCACTATACAGTACTCATCATCCACCACATGTCACCCACTATACAGTACTCATCACCCTCCACATGTCACCCACTATTCAGTACCCATCATCCACCACATGTCACCCACTATACAGTACTCATCATCCACCACATGTCACCCACTATACAGTACTAATCATCCACCACATGTCACCCACTATACAGTATTAATCATCCACCACATGTCACCCACTATACAGTATTAATCTTCCACCACATGTCACCCACTATACAATACTCATCATCCACCACATGTCACCCACTACACAGTACTCATCATCCACCACATGTCACCCACTACACAATACTCATCATCCACCACATGTCACCCACTATACAGTACTTATCACCCACCACATGGCACCCACTATACAGTACTAATCATCCACCACATGTCACCCACTATACAGTATTAATCATCCACCACATGGCACCCACTATACAGTATTAATCTTCCACCACATGTCGCCCACTATACAATACTCATCATCCACCACATGTCACCCACTACACAGTACTCATCATCCACCACATGTCACCCACTATACAATACTCATCATCCACCACATGTCACCCACTATACAGTACTCATCACCCACCACATGTCACCCACTATACAGTGCTCATCATCTACCACATGTCACCCACTATACAGTATTAATCAACCACCACGTCACCCACTATACAGTATTAATCATCCACCACATGTCACCCACTATTCAGTATTAATCATTCACCACATATCACCCACTATACAATACTCATCATCCACCACATGTCACCCACATGGCAGTACAATTGTTAAGAGCAAACCTGGTGGTCCCTCGGATATCCACCCCCGGCAGGGTTGAGTCATTGACACAGGGCCCTCCCGGTCGTCATCATGCGACTGTGTCAAGAGCATTGTGTTACGACCGGGCACTCGGGTACACTAGGGCTCTTACACAGGACTCGAGTATGGCTCGCTGCCACAACGGAAACACACGATCCCAACCCCAGAGTACTGCCAGCCGAACAAAAAACGCCACTACCCTCCAGAGTTCTATCTGCTATAACGGGGTATACAAGAACTCGGTACTAGCGTTTCACACAACAGACTAATAGCAAGACGGGAGTTATCTAGTCTGGTCAACAATCAAACAAAGAAGAAAGTACTACAACACTAAAGAATTGTGTTGGCCGAAGCCGAAGTAATCCACCCTTGAACTAAGAACTTAAGAAGTCCTCCACCCTCTACTTCGGATCGGCACTATTACGTTACGTTAAACAATAGTCCTCGAGCATCAAGCAAGGAATCTTCTGATAAGTTAGATGCTTCTCGAATACTCATAAGAAGTAAGTATCGGATTTTGAACAGCAATTTAATGAATAACTCACTGGTAATTAAAGGCTTTAAATTGACATAAGAAGAATTATAAGAATAAGCAATAGGATATGGCAAACATTAAGAAGTACTCCGACAATGCACTGGCAATAGCCTACTAAGATTGTGCTCGTGGGCCACTAATCTCTGAAGTAGCTAAGCGTGCCACACATGAAATCAATAGTGCTTAAACAATAATATACATAAGGAGAAGCTTCAATACTATACTGTATCTGCTGGTCGAGCAAAGTCTAGCTGGGATATCTAAGGTTAAGAGACAATGGCTGAGCAAGCGGCTCGTAGCCTAGCGAGGTCCTTAAGACTGTGCGGCCAAATTACGGTAATTGACGGGATGCTCTCTTGAGAGATCCAGATCACTAGTATCTGGTTCTCTCCTGGCGATCCTCTCAAAGTCAAGCAAATGAGATAGCACAGTGTTGGGTGGCACAGGCAAAAGCCCTCACTCACAACACAGTGCTAAACTCCCACGGTACACAATCAAAAAGACCCCCTAGGCTTCCCACGTCTCCGTTGCAATTGTGCTGGTTCAACCAACCTAGCACTCATAGGAAATCACAACTCGAGGAACCCTATCCCAGTCTAGCATTACCTAAACCAGCAGAAAACAGGAACATGAATAATAGTACACAGGGAAATACATATACGAGTGCAACAAACATCAATCAATCCTATTCTAGTTGACCCTTCCAAAATAGGCTATCTAACAGGCACTTATCTCGTGAGAACTCAAGCGATAATACTTTGGCTGACTAAATCTGCACCAAAGGGGTCATTGAGGTTATACAGGGTCGAGAAGGGAAGAAGATAGGCTGTTCAGAGAGTAGAGAAAGTTCACATCAGTCGGAAGAATATGGATAGTTGCAAGGGATATGAGAAGTCGCTTTGCCTGATGAGTTCTGATCTAAAAATGGCGAGACCTCCCTTTTTATACTCGGCCCCGTAGCGAGCATAACGGCAATCATGACGTCACATTCGCTCTCTCAATCTGGGATCGACAAAGGATTCCCACGCTCTTGATGAGGGGGGAGGGAGGGGGGAAGGAGGGAGGAGGGAGTGAGGCCTACACACCTCGTGGCGCGCACACTGTCCTCCGTTACATAACTCTCTCTCTCTTCGCATCATTATATATATATAAATCCCACACACAATACTTATATCTAATGATATAAAATAGAACTCGTTGACTTAGAAGAAAACAAAATACATAATGATAATACTTATAGTACAACGGTTCACATAAACTGAGTTAGGAAACTCTACACAGACTACAGCCAAAGTTCCTGCCCTGACGATCCTAGCGAGGGTGGGGCCTGACTGGGCGTTCTGTACAGCATGCTCATACTCGACATGCGTCACACCTCCCCCAAGATTTTACTTGCTCAACCCTGAGCTAAAATCTGATATACAGAACCCCATCAAACCCCTCACACCCAGCGACCGCATGGCACTAAAACAACGCTGAGTTTATCACTAAAACACATCTTATAAAAAAAAAATTCACATTTCATAACTCCTCCCAACAATAGTAAAAGACATAATATCATGCTCCCAGAGCGAGCTTACAGCAGCTCAGCCGTTTGATAGTTCGTGGACTACTCAAACACTACAGGCTATGACAAACTTATACAATTATCTATATCAAAAAGAAAGAGTTTTTATATGATTTTTATATTTTAATATGTTTTTTCCCGGCTGCACTATAAGGGCAGCCTATTTTCTTCTATACCAAACGCTCAACAATCCTGCTTTACGACCCAATACGCTGGGCTACAACCGCGAGCCAACAAGCACCAAGCGCAAAATACTACTCAAACCAAAGCAGGAGGCTACCCGTGTGTCAATTTACCCAGGATCATATACCCCTGAACGACCACATGCAACCTCGTTGTCACAACCGGCAATATGGCTTATGTCCAGGTTATATACCAATAACCTTAGTGACCACCTGGTCAGCCTCATATTCCGATTGTGAAACGGGTCCAAGATCTTGAGAGGGTAATGATCTGGGTAAACTACACCGACCGGACCATAGGCTGGAACATAGATCTCGAAATGCCCCAGCGCATCATTGTCCTTTTCACTTTCATTCATCAGGCTCTGACACGTTGCTGGTGCATTCTTAAGTCCGTAGGGCATAACATTGCACTGGTAGGTACTCCCGTCCACAACAAAACCACATACCTCTTTAGCGCGCTCGGACAAAGTTACACGCAACGACCACTCACGACATTCCTTATCCCTCAGATCCTTCGTCCACACGTAATCCAGCTCTGCTTGCACCATAGGCTGTCGAGCAGGATTTATACGGCAGGGAATTAAACTGAGCCTTGCACTATCTCCAGCCTGCATGTCGGATTCTACCCCGTACCTCAGGCCTGGAGAAGCAACAAACATGCGAAAGTACTGCCATAGCCTAGTAAATAACTGCCTTGCACTGTCTCCACGAACAACATGCCTTGTGCCCTCCCACAACCCAGCCGAGACCGCAGCTTCTAACCTGTAGTCTCCCTCCTTCTCCACCTTCGTCCCTAGAACAGCCAGGTCATGAGAGGGACAATCAGTACCACCCGTGCAGTCACTCCCACAGTTCATTATAGCTAAGGCTTCCCCGCCGATACCGTACATGCGCACCCCCACATTCCTTGTGACGACATCTGCCTGCGCAGCATCACCGCTTTTAGCGACATGGCCAGATACAGTCGGTCTGTGGTAGGGCTGTTGCATTAGACTAGAGCAGCATTGGGAGGCTATGTGACGACCGGGCACTGCGATACCACAGCCGACCCTACCAATCTGCTCAATGTCCTCCTTTTGACCACCACCCTTGGCAGCCATGGGTCGACCCTGACCTGGCAACCATGCCAAGGCCTCGTCGCCCACCTTAAACCACCGAAACAACGAGGCTAACGGTCTTTTAACAGTCACATGACCTGCCTGCGGAACATCTCGCACCGCCCGAGTTGTGAGACTCAGGGGCTCGGCACGACCAGTGGGGTATGAACCGAGCTGGTGCTGGAGTGCTGCACACTGCTGCTCAGGCAGGTGCTCTAGCACTTCCACAGCCACCAGACTCGTGTCCCCCGCCCACTGCTTCGCCGAGACATGACAATCCCTACTCTCCTCCACCTGTGCCCTACTGCCCCCCTCTCCTTCTCCACCTTGGCCGCGGCAGACCAACGCAGGGACAGTAGGCTGCTCAGGTGGTTGCCTCACAAACTCCTCCAACAGGTTCACATGACATGCTTCCCCGTCCTCGTGTTTAATCTCGACAGCACCATTACCACACTTCTGAACTTCCGGATCCTCCAACTGAGCAACCCTTTTTTCTCTCTGTGTGTAACGTTGCTGCCTCTGAGTCTCTTCCGGCCCTACCTCCTCACTAGCTGTGACAGGTCCTGGGGCCTCTCCAGACTCTAACATAGGTGCTAATACTGAATCAACCAGGAGAGCCGCCGAGTCAAAACTCTTAAAACCAACTCCAGCTTTAGCCTCCTCCTGTTGATCGTTCCTCTGCTGGTCGGAAGACGGAGGACTAGGCTGTGACACTTTAGCTGTCCGAGCCCAGGTGACAGCACACGCCATGGGTTGTGCCTGGCACCGCTCGACACACTCTTGCTCTCCCCTACTCACGTCGGCCGGCCTCTCGGCAACGACTAAGGGTAGAACCTCAGAAGCGGGCATTGCAAAGTCGTTGCCGAGAAGAAGGTCGACGCCCTCCACTGGCAGTTTCTCCACAATCCCGACATCCAATTCACGTGCCACACCATCCACCTCCAACTCCAACCGCACCAGCGGGTATGACCGAGTTGCATTAATACCCTGCACCACTACCACCCGAGCCGCATTTATAGGGTAGCCAGTCAAGTTATTCATCAGAGTCTGGGAAGCACCTGTATCACGCAAGACCTCTACTCCATGCTTGCGCCCCGCCCACATCACGCAACCCCGTCCTCTATGGTCGCAAAAAACATCCTGAGCAGGGTTCGAGCCTCCCAGGTGCTTCTGCATTGGCTGTGCCTCAGCCTCTGACGAACTGCCCCGGGCAAACTCAGAAAACTTCGGAGACACACCAATGTTGCAGGCCAAAGACACAGCTGCTGTAGGTGGTTTGCTAGGACAGACTCTTGCAAAGTGCCCCTTTTCATGACAATGATAACACTCCAACTCCCCTCTGGGCTTCCCTTGGTACGGGGAAGGGCCCGGCCCCTTCTTAAATGGGACGGTGCTAGTCTTGTGGTCAGTCTTGGTATCATAGCTCTTGTACTTGTTTGCATAATGTATATCACTAACTCGGGGGGGTGGGGCGTCACGCCCCTTGTTACCTGCCTCACTACGCTGGGCAGACCCGCACCCACGAATTAGTGATAGCCGGAGGTCAGCCCATCTCAGCTGCCTCCTGTAGAGTTTTAGGGTTCTTTTCTTTAATAGTTAAAGTCATATCTGCACCAGTACACTTATAAAACTGCTCGAGCAGAAACAGCTCAGTCAACTGTTCGGCCGTCTCAGCTTTCTCAGAACGTGTCCAGTTAGCAAGTGCATCTTTTAAGTCCCGGACATGTTCAAGAAAGGTCGCCTCCCTAGTCTTTGTAACACCCCGAAACTTCAATCGATATGTTTCTGGTTGCAACTCGTATGCCCGTAGGACAGCTCTCTTCAATACTGGGTAGTCAATGCAAGACTCTAAAGGCAGTGCATCATAAGCCTTCAGACCCTTACCCGTAAGTCTGGAGGAGACTAGAGCTGCCCACTTCTCTTCAGGCCAATTATGCTCCCTACACTTCTTCTCAAAACGATTAAAAAATTCTGTGACTTCAGTTTCACTAAATGCCGGCACCAATTTGACTAAGTGGGACAAGGACTGTTCTCTTACTTGGCCCTCACGGCCCATCCGAATCCCTGTCGACTCTGCACGAGTCTTATCTAAATCTATTTGAGCACAATATTTCTCTGAGTCGTACCTAAGCTCAGCCTCGTGCCTCCTAATCTCAGCCTCAATCTCCTTCTCCTGCTTCCTAGACTCAGCCTCAATCTCCTTCTCATGCCTCCTAGACTCATTCTCCATCTCCTTCTCATGCCTCCTAGACTCATTCTCCATCTCCTGCTTCCTAGCCTCATTCTCCATTTTAGCAAGCTCGAGTTTAAATATCATCTCAGGAGACAGACCGGAAGAGGGAGCTGCCACTACTGAAGGAGGGGGGGCAAGAACTGGGGAACCACCATACGCACCGCCCGAGGGCACTCCAATCTTCCAATGCTCATCCCTCTGTGGGAGAGTGCTAACCTCCGGCAACTGAGTGGACGGCACTGTGGGAGTCGAGTGAGAGGGGATCTGGGGAGGAACCCCCCCAAACGCCCTCTCCTCCGAAACCCCATGCCGCCCACGCAACACCCAGGAAATCAGCTCCCCCTTGGACATCCCTCCTACATTGGATAGACCCAAAACCTTGGCTATCAGGTGCAAGCCATAAACATTCACCCCAGTCAGCCTCTCCTCCGTCACATGGTACTGCTTACTCACAAAAAGTCTAGCATCCTCCTCACTAGTTACTAACGGCACCTCCTCACATAGCATCTCTCGCTCCTCGTCAGTACTAGGGCCCGACATACTGAAGTTCACAAAAAATTCTCGAGACAAAAGTGTTAAACTCCCTTATGTAAGCACTAATTACTAAATTAACTGGAGTCTCTTAAATGCTCTCCTAATTGCCTTACAAAAAAAAAATATTCTTCAATATGTACGCTAAAGTACGAACAAACAAATGTTGTACAACTCTGCAAAAAAAATTATACTGTTCACAAAATCCTAAGCAAGGTCGCCATTTGTTACGACCGGGCACTCGGGTACACTAGGGCTCTTACACAGGACTCGAGTATGGCTCGCTGCCACAACGGAAACACACGATCCCAACCCCAGAGTACTGCCAGCCGAACAAAAAACGCCACTACCCTCCAGAGTTCTATCTGCTATAACGGGGTATACAAGAACTCGGTACTAGCGTTTCACACAACAGACTAATAGCAAGACGGGAGTTATCTAGTCTGGTCAACAATCAAACAAAGAAGAAAGTACTACAACACTAAAGAATAGTGTTGGCCGAAGCCGAAGTAATCCACCCTTGAACTAAGAACTTAAGAAGTCCTCCACCCTCTACTTCGGATCGGCACTATTACGTTACGTTAAACAATAGTCCTCGAGCATCAAGCAAGGAATCTTCTGATAAGTTAGATGCTTCTCGAATACTCATAAGAAGTAAGTATCGGATTTTGAACAGCAATTTAATGAATAACTCACTGGTAATTAAAGGCTTTAAATTGACATAAGAAGAATTATAAGAATAAGCAATAGGATATGGCAAACATTAAGAAGAAGTACTCCGACAATGCACTGGCAATAGCCTACTAAGATTGTGCTCGTGGGCCACTAATCTCTGAAGTAGCTAAGCGTGCCACACATGAAATCAATAGTGCTTAAACAATAATATACATAAGGAGAAGCTTCAATACTATGCTGTATCTGCTGGTCGAGCAAAGTCTAGCTGGGATATCTAAGGTTAAGAGACAATGGCTGAGCAAGCGGCTCGTAGCCTAGCGAGGTCCTTAAGACTGTGCGGCCAAATTACGGTAATTGACGGGATGCTCTCTTGAGAGATCCAGATCACTAGTATCTGGTTCTCTCCTGGCGATCCTCTCAAAGTCAAGCAAATGAGATAGCACAGTGTTGGGTGGCACAGGCAAAAGCCCTCACTCGCAACACAGTGCTAAACTCCCACGGTACACAATCAAAAAGACCCCCTAGGCTTCCCACGTCTCCGTTGCAATTGTGCTGGTTCAACCAACCTAGCACTCATAGGAAATCACAACTCGAGGAACCCTATCCCAGTCTAGCATTACCTAAACCAGCAGAAAACAGGAACATGAATAATAGTACACAGGGAAATACATATACGAGTGCAACAAACATCAATCAATCCTATTCTAGTTAACCCTTCCAAAAATAGGCTATCTAACAGGCACTTATCTCGTGAGAACTCAAGCGATAATACTTTGGCTGACTAAATCTGCACCAAAGGGGTCATTGAGGTTATAAACAGGGACGAGAAGAGAAGAAGGTAGGCTGTTCAGAGAGTAGAGAAAGTTCACATCAGTCGGAAGAATATCGATAGTTGCAAGGGATATGAGAGGTCGCTTTGCCTGATGAGTTCTGATCTAAAAATGGCGAGACCTCCCTTTTTATACTCGGCCCCGTAGCGAGCATAACGGCAATCATGACGTCACATTCGCTCTCTCAATCTGGGATCGACAAAGGATTCCCACGCTCTTGATGAGGGGGGAGGGAGGGGGGAAGGAGGGAGGAGGGAGTGAGGCCTACACACCTCGTGGCGCGCACACTGTCCTCCGTTACATAACTCTCTCTCTCTTCGCATCATTATATATATATAAATCCCACACACAATACTTATATCTAATGATATAAAATAGAACTCGTTGACTTAGAAGAAAACAAAATACATAATGATAATACTTATAGTACAACGGTTCACATAAACTGAGTTAGGAAACTCTACACAGACTACAGCCAAAGTTCCTGCCCTGACGATCCTAGCGAGGGTGGGGCCTGACTGGGCGTTCTGTACAGCATGCTCATACTCGACATGCGTCACACCTGATACATTAGGTTCTGTTGGAGCCAAGGTTGGGGGCAGTGAGGCTGAGGTGGCTGTTAGTCCTATGGTGGGGGACACTGCGGTGCTTGTTGGGCCTCTCCCTGAGGTAGAAGTCCGTGATAATGAGGAAAATGATGTTAATGAGAGTGATGGGGATAATTCTGAGGCTGTGGGTGAAGTTGTTCATCGGGCTAGTGGTAACCCAGCACGTGGAAAAGTGGCTAAGAGAGTGCCGAATCCTCAGTGTTGGAAAAAAATTATGGCCAACAAAAAGCGTAATCATGGGGAGGCTTATGTGTTATATAACACAAAAACATTTGCGGCTGCTAGGAAAATTGGGAATAGATGCAATGATGGTTGCTTTGATAAAGTAGGTGAAGAGAATGTTCTAGCTATATTTTCTGGTTTTTGGAGTGTTGGGGATTACGATATTCATAACCAATATTTGCAAGGGTTAATTAGGGAAGTACCTGTGAAACGTAGGCGCACAAAGGTAGAGGCCAATGCCAAGCCTCACATATACAACTATTTTGTGAAAGTGAACAATGTAGATGTTCGTGTATGTCGCAAAGCCTTTATGGCCATACATGGCATAAAAAAAAGAAACTTCTTGTACTCATGAAGAAAAGATTGGCGAACCCAGCAGGTACCCCCAGTCGTGATAAGCGTGGCCGCCACGCTTCAGGTAGAGCTATCACTGGTCCCCCACTTGAGCATGTGTGGGAGCACATAGAGTCTCTCAACACGACTGCTAGCCACTACACGCGTGCCCATGCCCCACACCGCAGGTACCTTGAGCATGGCCTGAAGATTATTGACTTGCATGGCCATTACCTGACATGTCTAGCGGAGGTTTACCCGGGTGAGAAGGCAGTTAGTCCCCAGTTCTACCATCATGTTTTTACAAAACACTACAACATCGTCTTCAAGCCGCCCGCAACAGACCTCTGCAACACCTGCCAACTAATGGAGAACAAAATCTACCACCTCAAAATGAAGCACAAAGACTATAAAGAAATGGAGCAACAGCTTGCGGAACATAAGAGCGCGGCCAGAGTACCTCAGGACCTGTTGTCTGAATGTGAGAAGACCAGCCGTCTCATCCCAGATGACCAAAACCTACGCTGTGTTGCCATAGACCTACAGCAGACCTTGCCTTGTCCACGTATTAGGACTGGTCTAGCTTATTACAAACGGAAGCTGTGGGTCTACAATTTCTGCATATATGACATGAACAAGGGAGTTGGTAATATGTTTGTCTGGGAGGAGCATACTGCCATGAGAGGGTTTGATGAGATAGGTAGCTGCATTATGAAATGGGTTGATAGAGAATTTGATGCAGGGAGACCCTTCAGGAGGCTCAGGGTCTTTGCAGATAACTGCGTGGGGCAGAATAAAAACATACATATCATGCTAATGGCCCTTCGCATGCTACACTCCATGCGCATCGAGAGGATGGAGATAGTGTTTATGGTGCCAGGCCATTCATTTCTCCCATGCGACCGTGCCTTCGGCCACATTGAGAAGAGGGTGCGATCGAAGCTTGCTATCTACAACGTGTACGAGTACCTGAAAATCATCAAAACCGCAGTGAAGCACGAGAATGTAGTTACCCACATGCAGAAGGAAGATTTCTTCAGCATTTGTTCCCTAAAGGATTATGTCACCATCCGTAAAACTACTGGATTTTCAAAGGCCAGGCAACTGCTTGTGGATTCCAGCTACCCTGAAGGCTACATACTCAAGAACACCTACCTGTATGACATGGAGATACCTGACTTGGACAAGAGGATCCGACTGATGCCTGGCAAGCAGCCCTACAGTGACATCTTTGACTTATCAACTGCCGACCTTCCCATCAAGTACCCCAACGGTGTCAAGCTAAAGGCCGCTAAATTCAAGGATCTCCGTGTACTGTGGAGTTACCTGGATGTGAGAGGTCGAGCATGGCTGGATAAGGTATTCATGAATCAGGGGCAGGCTCCAGAGGAGGACACACTCGTCATGGAAGTGGATGATCCGGACGACCCGGATCCAGATGACAAGGCTTGGGAGTACGCGCCTGCGGAGCGTTTGCCGGACGCTCTCAGGGACGAAGATTAGCTCTCTCTCCTCTCTCTTTCTTTCTTTCTATGTTTCTCTCTTTATTCTCTCTTACAATAATAAAGGCTAAAAATAATGAACTCTTCTCTTGTTTGACATCCTGTTAATCTCTATGGATTACACCTTGTCCTGGATTATTACATGACTCAACCTGACTATATCAAACCTCATTCAACCTACAATGTAAGTTGTGCACGCTGTTATTCTATTAACATTGTTTTATTATGTTTAAACCACAAAAGTACGTTCACTTACCCATAACCTTGTACTTACCTGTTAATTATTAACTACTTACCTGCCTTACCTGGAGTATGGAAATTGGAGGCTTGTGGGTGGGAATGATGGAGAATTACGTACACTACCCAATATCAGTGCATTATTATCTTTAAAGGAAAAAAATCGTGGTCAAAGTGCTGTTAATGTTAGATTTTGGCCATTTTGGCCATTCAAAAAAAGAGGATAATTTTGGTTTGGATGTTTTTACTAAAAATATAGACGTGGAACCCCCTATTTTTACATGCTGGGATGAAGGAGTAGTGCTTCAGCTACCTTCAGTACAAATATGAAGAGGGCACCTTACCGGGTTAAAGAGTTACACATATTTTGAACATTGCCAAACTTTGACCTTGATTTTCTCAGAAGTAAGAATATGTCGTTTGGTCCCCTTATGATTCGGAGGATTATATATGTTAGTGGGTATAATATAGCTGTAGGTACATAGTCGTATAAACCTTATTGACTACTCCCCTCTAATATCTGAAGTGAGGATCTTCTTAATGGGGGATGAGCTTTTTTGTAGCTTTATAATATTGTCTTAGTTTCCTACCTAGACCTCCATTAAGCTTAAATAAACACCCGCCCAAGACCCTCCTTCAAGATGAATTTGTAAACATTTTCGAGAGTAAAAAAATCCCGGCCAAAGGCGGGTTCCCCTTATATTATAGGCTTACTTTCACTCGCCACGAAAACATCGATACCTAATGACATGAAAAGTCTTAATATTAACAAATAAATGGGGCGAAAGGTCTTAACATCACCAACTAATGTGTCGAACGTCGTATAATATGAAAACTAATATGGCTAAACATGAGGAATATGGGGACCAGAAAAACGACCCACCTCCTCCAAATTATCATCTACATTTTTAACTCAGCCCGTATCCTTAATTACTTCAAACATTTCAATTATCACGGCTTCAGTTTTAAGTTGGAGTTACGCCGGTATAAATCACTGCAGTAAATACAAATAATTATGTTTGGGCCTCTATTTTTTTTATGTGCGATATTAACAATGTTTTGATCACACAGTAAATAACGAGAACACCATCACTTAATATAGCAATAGACAAGATAGAAACAAACAATTATAAACTAAAAGATATTGAGAGAGATTAATTAAAATAATACCTAAATGTAATTTTGTAGTAGCTAATGATCATAATAGTTAGCTGTTTAAATTTAACTTTCACTCTGTGCCGTTTACGAAAAACGTCTAGTATATACAGATGATTAAATTGTTATATTTATTATTTTTAATTATTACATTTTCAATATTGTTATTTAGAATCATGTTTCGGAAAACCACAAACATATCGACCATGGTCGAGATGTAGTGCTGCTTATCCCACATCATAAAAAAAAAAAAAAAAAAAAAAAAAAAATAAATAAATATATATATATATATATATATATTATATAATATATATATATATATATATATATATATATATTCTCTTTTAAACAGACGAGGTTAAAGGTAACTGCAGTTTCAGCATTCAGTATTTTATTGTTACAGCTTTCTATATTTCTAACAATTTTCCTCTGGGGTTCAGAGATGAGGTACAACAGGTTAGCAAAATTCATGGTGGATCCAACGTTTCACAAGTAAACATCTTGCATCTTCAGGGAATGGGCAGGTAATGATTAGAATAAGGACAAAGCAACATATTTATACAAAATTCGAGGATCAAGAATAGGTAGGTGGGCGGAGCTACTGGGTGTGGGGTGGCTGTTCATTGGTGGAAGGCAGTCTATTCGCGAGACGGGCACTAAATCTTATCGGTGGTTGGTTGTTGGCTGTGGGTGGCTGTGATTGGTTGGTGTTGTCAGTAGTGTGCTGATCGCGGAAAGGTACGGGAGGGGGGCACAGGGCGAGAGGAACGAGGGCAGTATGCCTGTAGCGTTTGCCTGAAGGAAGAATTTGAAGGTCTTGTGTTTGGTTGTTGATGCTGGGGTTGAGCGTTTGGATATATAGAGCTTCTAAAATAGCTAGTCTTCTGGGGTCTGATTCTTTGTCGAGTATGGTAGTTTGTTTGTCTAGGTCGGCGCGAGTTAGGGCAAGATGGTGGGGGGCTTGATAGTGATCTTTTATAGCGCCAGATTGAAGGTGGAGGGTTAGTCGACGGGAAAGGCGAGTCTGTGTCATTCCAACATAGGATAGGGGTCCACAGTCCCCAGAGGTGCAAATATGCTGGTATATCACATGATCGTCTTTCGGTTGGTTGGTGGAAATGGGGCGGTTACGGAGGACAAGGTTGGAGGTCTTAGGAGATTTGTAGTAAATAATGAGTTTTATTTTATTGTCAGGGTTGGTGGGGAGGACGTTTTTGTGAATTATTTCTTTCATAATGGATTCGTCTGTTGTGTGGTCGGAAGATATGTAGTTTCTGTAGAAAAATGTAATGTCATTGGCCGGGTTGGTGCTAGGGGGGTCTTGTTTGTACCATTTTTCTAGGTGGTGGTTGATGGCATTGGTGACGTCAGTGTTGGAATACCCATTGTTGACTAGGACCTGGGTGAGCCTTTCCAATTCATTGTGTGTGACACACACAATGAATTGGAAAGGCTCACCCAGGTCCTAGTCAACAATGGGTATTCCAACACTGACGTCACCAATGCCATCAACCACCACCTAGAAAAATGGTACAAACAAGACCCCCCTAGCACCAACCCGGCCAATGACATTACATTTTTCTACAGAAACTACATATCTTCCGACCACACAACAGACGAATCCATTATGAAAGAAATAATTCACAAAAACGTCCTCCCCACCAACCCTGACAATAAAATAAAACTCATTATTTACTACAAATCTCCTAAGACCTCCAACCTTGTCCTCCGTAACCGCCCCATTTCCACCAACCAACCGAAAGACGATCATGTGATATACCAGCATATTTGCACCTCTGGGGACTGTGGACCCCTATCCTATGTTGGAATGACACAGACTCGCCTTTCCCGTCGACTAACCCTCCACCTTCAATCTGGCGCTATAAAAGATCACTATCAAGCCCCCCACCATCTTGCCCTAACTCGCGCCGACCTAGACAAACAAACTACCATACTCGACAAAGAATCAGACCCCAGAAGACTAGCTATTTTAGAAGCTCTATATATCCAAACGCTCAACCCCAGCATCAACAACCAAACACAAGACCTTCAAATTCTTCCTTCAGGCAAACGCTACAGGCATACTGCCCTCGTTCCTCTCGCCCTGTGCCCCCCTCCCGTACCTTTCCGCGATCAGCACACTACTGACAACACCAACCAATCACAGCCACCCACAGCCAACAACCAACCACCGATAAGATTTAGTGCCCGTCTCGCGAATAGACTGCCTTCCACCAATGAACAGCCACCCCACACCCAGTAGCTCCGCCCACCTACCTATTCTTGATCCTCGAATTTTGTATAAATATGTTGCTTTGTCCTTATTCTAATCATTACCTGCCCATTCCCTGAAGATGCAAGATGTTTACTTGTGAAACGTTGGATCCACCATGAATTTTGCTAACCTGTTGTACCTCATCTCTGAACCCCAGAGGAAAATTGTTAGAAATATAGAAAGCTGTAACAATAAAATACTGAATGCTGAAACTGCAGTTACCTTTAACCTCGTCTGTTTAAAAGAGAATATATATATATATATATATATATATATATATATATATATATATATATATATTATTAATGTTTTACGTACTTGTATCGAAATGTATCCACAACATATCCACAAAATCCATTTCTGAACATAAAAGGCCATTTAAGTTATTACAAACTGGACTAACGCGATGTAGTTTCTCATAATTATGGCATAATATACAGTAAAGTGTTAGCGAACTATTGGATCTGGTCGTACACAGAAGGGAAGACTGTACTAGAATCGTGTGTATTCTGTTTGACGCTGTGTGCCTCTCCACAACTAGTGACAACAGCACAAACTTCTCAACAGGGAGGGGGAAACACGCTGGGAAATTGAGTTGCCAACTTTAAGCTAACTCCGTCAATTTCCCCGATTACTGTCACTGCCAACGCATACCGTCACTTTCCCCGAGTACTGTCACTTCTGGCTTTACATGAAACTGTGCTAGTACCTTTATTTCATACCGGAATATGTATGATTAACTTGAGCGAAAATCCGATGGATAGCATCCAATCACCACCTTGGAAGAAAAATAAAAAACCCAGAAGTGTTTGCTCGTTATTGACGATACTACCTATGAGACTGATTACTAAAAGACTTTAAAAATTCAAGAAATATTGATCTAATGGGTGACTCTATATTGTGGATAAAACTGCCACCGACCATGATTGTGTGTTGTTGCGTTTGTTAAATAGGACTTCAGAGGCTAACAACCCTATTGGATTATTAAGCCAGCATACTGTAAGTCAAGAATAGCATCAGGACTGGAGCCTCTTTTTAAGAATTCCAGTCCCTTGTGACCATGATGACAATATTCCCAACACCAAACACCTCCCAAATCACAGGATAACTTTTATCGTAAACCTACGATGTTCAACAGTTTCCGGGAATATTTCAAGAATCTCTTGCGCTGGTACTGGAAACCAGATTGAAGATTAATGTATTTAGGTGACCATCTATAGTGGAAGGGAAAACAAAAACAAAACAGAAAACGCCATAACTATTTATATCACTAGTTTACCTCATAATCTGCCAGACTAGTGTTGAGGCTAATTGTCGTGGGATTATGTTATGGGATTATGGGATTATGGGATTATGATTATGTTTTAGAATTCCTACTATACTTTAATTTGAGGAGTAGATATGGGGTTGCTTAAATGAAATACATTGTTTTTCATTTGCATAGAGTTAGTTAGGTATGTTACTAACGAAGTGTGTAATGCCTTGCGTGTGTGTGTGTGTGAGTGTGTGTGTGAGAGAGAGCGAGAGAGAGATTGAACAATTATTCTCCAACTGACGTGCCTTTGTCCAGTGTTGAGCCATGTACACAAACAAACACAAGTGTGTATAGCAATTAAACAAAGACTACTCTCTTACACGAAGCCCAATTATAACTATCGTAATAAAACACTCTTGGTGACGCAACACAGGCACACAAGCGAGGGACAACAACTGCAAACATACAATAAACTTACAGACACACACACATACGCACTAACAAACACACACACTCACAGACACACACACTCACATACACACATATTCACAGACACACTCACACCCACACTCTCTCACACACACACATACGCAAACATACACACCTTTATGTTTGCCAGTATTGTCCAAGAAATAACCGAACTTATAATATGTTCTGTCTTTATATTGCAATATTTGCCATGCCTTCATAAAGAAATGAAGTTGATAAACCTCGTGAGTTTTCAAACATTTTATATTTTGGTTTATTATATTAATGAATATTTGTTTGGATTACTATTGCATATCATTAATTGCAACTTAATAAATGTTGCTATTATTCAATTCTGGCAATAAGAACCCTCACGCATTACTTCCTCTGTTAATACTTTCTTTTAATACTGTATCACATATTTATGGTTATCGTACGAGACGATAGTGAGTGCTGAAGGAACGGGTTTTCCCAATTGAATTAATACCTTTTTGTACCATATACATTTTAATTTGTCTTGTGTGTGTGTCTGTGTGTAATTCACTCACTCACTTGTTCGTCAAGGGGAATCCACGCAATGCGCAATGCGAGCTAAGCTCATTATTATCGCGCCTCCTTAACTGGGAATGTATTGCGTGAAATGCATGTTAAGTGTTTATGTATTGTTGGAATGGCTGTGGATGTGTGTTTAGTCTGTATTTTAGCCAATTGGCGACATCTGGAAACGAAGGCTTAGGGTTAATCTGTGCGGTACCGTTCTCACAACGGTACCAGTCTCACCTGAATGTTTAGGTTGACCAGTAGCTTAGGTTGACCAGTACGATACCCATCTCACCTTGTAACCGATCACCAACCCCAGATGGGACATCACAACTTCGTCCACTTCTACCAGACTCCTATTTTTACTGCTAGGTGAACAGAGGCTACACTGTTAGGAGACTTGCCCAAATGTCTCTTCCCCGCCCGGGTCTCGAACTCGGGACCTTCTGGTTGTGAGCCAGACGCGCTATCTGTTACGCCACTGTGACGCTTCTGCATAGTAACCACGTGCGGGCATGCGCGCGCTTCGGCTGCCCAGCCGTTTAGAAACTGGCTGGTGGTAGCAGGCCGGCAGGCTTTCCATTAGTATATATCCTACGACAATGTAACTATTGTCTGGGATATCTTATGTTGTTTCACAGCTTGAAGCTGCCCTTATTCTTAACCAACGCATCTTAGTATATTTTATTCTCGATAGTTGATTGTTTCATTATAATATATAAGATGTAAGTCTAGTGAGAGCGGGAAGAGACGAGCGGGAGAGAGAGACCGGCTTGGGACGTTGCTTCGTGCGGAGAGACCAGCTTGGGACGAGCCTGAAGCGTTGCCACATACATTTGATTGCAACGTTAGGCTTAGTTTCAACTCACGCACGGGGTAGAGGATTTTGACCAGGCAACTGTGTTGAGTGTTGCCAAGCCGGGGATGTATTCTGCATGCCTAGGGGGGGGGTCCAGACAGACTCAAGACTAAGAGCTCACCTCATTGTCGTACCCTTCGGACCCCCTTGATATCTATGCCTCTCAACCCCACTTAGAAACGTTCTCTCTTACTTTGTATACCTTTCCACTACTTCACCAACCTATTTAATTATCCCATCCCCTTGATAGACCTTATATCTATTATTGTATTAACGACGAGCTCTCAGATAACTAGATAGGATTTTGGGCCTTATGCAGGGATGTAATTGTTAATGAGACCTAGGAAGCTTTTTTTGTTGTCTCATATTTGGTGGTTTCATGCATGCTAGTGTGTTCTTGTGTCAGGTTAGCAGGGGTTAGACCAGAGGGGAGGCTTTTTGCGATCCTTTAAGTAAAGATTGCTGGTGCGAGTCCCGTGGACCCGCACGACTTTACTAGGATACCCGTGGGAGTCTGGGGGCATTTTCTTGTCTGTGTCCCTGTGTGTCTAGCGTTGTGTTGTGTGAGGGCCATTGCCTAGTCCACTCAGCACTGCGCTAGCACGTCTTGCTTTTGTTTTAGGGTCGCCAGGAGAGAGTCAGATACTTGCGATCTGAGTCTCTCAAGAGAGCACCCTTTCAATGAGAGTAATTTGGCGCACAGACCTGGGAACGTCCCTTGGCTAGAGCAGGTGGCTCAGCCCGGGTATCCGAAGCCTATAATTATCCTTCCGGCTAGACCTCTGCCACCTGGCAGATTAACAGCTAGGGGTTTATTATCTCTGTATGCTTGTTATTGTGCCACAGTTTACCGTTTTTGTGAGCATTTTGAGTCAGGGTGTGGCTTAGAGACTCTGTCCGAGCAGGCTTGCCTGACTAAGAGTGAGAAGCACACCTGTATGTGGTTATGTTGCGAGTTGCTGCCTTTATTTAATTATACCTATGCCATTATACACTGTATGTCCAATCACTAGTATTTATTCCTGCTTATGAGTTAAGAGTTCTCTAAATCCGTAGCGTACTTTCTTTGCTAAGCATCAGATCCTACAGTAGCCGCATGCAGTTTAGAAACCCGCATCTTGTCTACCTGTACGATGTTTTGAGGACTGTTTGCTTTCACCTTCTTTCACGCAGGGGTGATTAGTTGTATTAATTAACGTAACGTTAAATGTACTTTCTTCCAGTTTGTTATTAAATTGTTTCTGCAATTTAATTCCGTTATCTATCTTTTCCTTGAAGCTTTAAGTCAACTTAATTGTGTGATCTTTTATATAGCCTGCTTGACTATCAGCAGTCTATAGTGCATGCACCCTGTAACCGAGTCATAGGATACCTCGTTGTCCAGGCAGGACTCTTGACGGTTTAGGGTGCTTTGTTGCCTGGGTTTATAGATAAAGGTTGGATCTAGCATTTTCCGTTGTTGCTTGTTGCCGCATACCTAGTCCAATAGAAAGAGCCCAGTGTTTATATATCCCAGGACGTAACACCACGGGGAGGTGTGTGTTTGTGTGTGTGTGTGTGTGTGTATGTGTGTTTGTGTTTGTGTGCGTGTGCGTATGCGCCTCGGTATTTACAAGGAAAAATACCAGTGACATGCCAAGTCCAGGATTAGTGCATGAAGGTGAAGTTCTTACCAGAACTAGATGTACCCCAGAGGAGGTAGCAAAAAGAATACATAAGTTAAATAGGTTCAAGTCATCTGGCCCAGATAACTTTCTTCCTCGAGTTGTACGAGAAGTGCGAGATGATATCGCACCTTTCTTGGTTGAAATCTTCAATAAATCACTAGAGTATGGAGAGGTCCCTGAAGGCTGGAAACTGGCCAATGTAACCCCACTCTTTAAAAAGGGGGTTCATGAGTGTCCCAAGAAGTATCTGCCAATTAGCTTGACTTCTATCATAGTAAAACTCTTAGAAGGGATAGTAGTAGACAAGATAGTTGGCTACCTAGAAATCCACAATATAATTACAGATTCCCTACATAGATTCAGGCGACTCTGATCATGTCTTACCAATTTGTTGGAATTCTTTGACAAAATGCTGAGTGAATAATGACAAAAGTAGAGCCACAGACATCCTTTAGTTAGATTTTCAAAAACCTGTTGATAAAGTGCCTCATTGCAGGCTAATGTCAAAAGTGATTGCACTAAGTATCAATTCAGAGGTCACAAATTGGACAGAAAGTTGGCTAATAGGTAGACAACAACAAGTGGTAATCATTGGTGTTTCCACTGAGTGGAATCCAGTCAGTTCTGGAGTTCCACAGGCATCTTTCCTTGGCCCACTTCTGTATATCATTTATGTCAATGACATCGATATTGGTCTGTTGAGTGTGACCTCCAAGTTTGCAGACGACATAAAGCTATTAATTAATTTGAAGGACTCCAAAGGGGATGAACAGCTCAGGATATACCTCAACAGACTGGGTGAATGGTCGGAGAAATGGCAGATGCCTCTAAACTTAGAAAAGTGCAAGGTGATGCATATCGCCCAAACAAACCCCAAGTCAAGCTATTCGTTATTGGGAATGCCTCTGCAAGTGACTGACTTGGAAAAGGATTTGGGTGTTCTAATTAGCAGTGACCAAAAGTTTCCAAGCAGTGCATTGAAGTAGAGAAGAAAGCTTAGAATTGATTGGGCTATATTAACCCATGAACGGCGAGCGTCCTCAATTCAGTCTGTAGTGAGTGAAGGCGAGCGTCCTCATATGAGCCAAGGCCTAAACAAAAACTTTTAAAAGGCCTCAGTAGCACTTAAACAAACAAATGGTGTTTAAGTGAGATAATTCCCCTCCATACCTACTATCACTCCTCCACATGTGTTAAAATCCCCTCCTTCCCCCCCCCCCTTCCCCCCTTCAATTATCACCTAATTTCCCTCTTATTCCCTTATTTATTGGTTTATTTTTGTGTCAAGATCACCAAGCCGGTTCTAGGGTGTGGTCATGTGACTAGAGAGTGTGTTGCGTAAGGGAGAGTGTGAGTGAGTGACTCAGTCAGGCTTCGGGCCTTACGAGGGGAGGGTGTACGTGTCGCCTGCCTCAGATTTCATGAATGATCGGTCGGCAATAATTCGCGATGTTGACCATCTAAACACTATTCCCACTTGTTTTATTGTTGTTACATGTTACTATCTTCATATTAAACGTAAAATAGGCGTATATGAATAGGTAATAACAATATTTATCGTAAAATGGAAAGAGGCCTAATATCGTCGCCCAGTTACATGGTGTCCACTATACAGGGTGTTTTAAAACAACACTGCCAGAGTATGACGACCACATTGATAAAAATATATAATACACATATTTCTATTCTATTTTTACCAAAAATATATTGTAACGGAGATAAATGGTTATTTAGAAATGTAGCAAAACAGGGTTCTGAGCTCAGCACAAACATATGATACATAATATGAATGATTACCAAGTAAAAAAGGTAAAGAGGAGATATCTAATGACCTAATCACATATGAATAATTACAAAATCAAAGAAAACATAAGATTGGTAATGATATTTTGCAATTAGAAGAAAACTGCTAAGTATTATAATCCAAGTAGCGTAAAAAGGTATGCACCATTTGTAACGATGACCAAGTGGTAAAATAATGAATCTCAAGTCTGGGTCAGGTATCCGAACACTGCTATAGGTAATTTAATCGTTTGTGAAACTTTTTGAATGGGAAAACAAAATCCTGCGCAATTTACTGTTTCAATACAAATACCTCCTTACGTTACTATTATCACAGAGTACTAACGAAATATGTCTATCAGTTTTATGGTTGAAGTTTGACGATTTAACGTAGCTGTAGACATACAAGTATACGGTGTTAACTAATGAATATTTAAAATCATCTAATGGTACCCAAAACAAACAATTTACATCACTTGGACTTAACGAGTATAAAATAACAAAGGCAGAGACACACCTAAATAACGATAATCCATATTTATGTGATATTATAAGGTAAATAAAATCACTATGACAGAAGATAGCACCATGGCCGAGCAGATGATTAAACACATGAGAAGATTCGTTATGACTCCAAAGCTTCGAAGAAAAACTCGAACTGGGATGGAAGGCAAGAGGTAGGCTATTTGGGGGGGAGGGGGAACACTAGCCCGTGTTTCTGATTATAGCTCATACCTGGGTGTCACTAATTATTTTACTCTATGCGGTTTAAATCATTAATGGTATATTATTTTGCATTTTGTCCTTAGATAATCTTCTTCGTTATTGTATTTACTAATTAGCAGATGAGGTCTGACAGTGTTGTTTTAAAACACCCTGTATATAGCTCGTGCTTTAGACGAGGGGAGGCTGACCTTACACCCCCAATTCACCCTGTATAAGATATTTTGTTTCTGGCATTATACCATCTTAATACCAATGGAAATACTAAGACTCGCTGAAAACAAAATCAGCTCTCTATGTGCGCGCGTGCGCACGCAAATTTCATCGCACTATATGAAAAAATCATTCTAGACATTGAAAATTGTTCAAATTTCCCGCATTTATTTTATGGCGCATCCTACAATGGTGCGTTCTCACTTTCCCATATTGAATAATAGAAGGTGCTGACAAAAATGTATAATATATATATTTTTTGGGTAGCGCAAATTTTGACATGAAAAAGGTCGAATCTTGGGATATATCGGAGATGCGGCCATTATCCAAACACTCTACCATTGCTATATAGCCCTATATATAGTGTGTAGAAGGGGAACGAAGCAGAGCAATATACAAAAATGTGGCACTTGGGAGTTGCCAATATATGATCTCTGGAAATCGCAAAACTTTTATAAACATACCTTTAGTCCCATAATTTTGGGGAAAATAACTTAGTTTCTCCTACCAGAGACGTTTTCTATTAGTAAGCTGTTAGAGAGAACTGAGTTGTATGGGATTCTAATGTATAAATCTTGTATTCTACCATCACACAGACTAATTCCAAGATTTGTTTTTTAAATCAATGATATTGGGGGCCATGGGGGGGGGGGGGGCAGCTAGGGATGTCATTTGGGTGTGTATGCCCTCATATGATAGTCTCTATTGTTTACAGAAGCCTTACAGACAAACAACACAACAAAAACAAACATATGGGCTGAGGGGTTAAATTTGGGTTGGTTGTCGGGGACGGGTGAACCCCCCGTTCGGTGGGGTTTATGGATGCGGTATGTTTTTTTTTTACCTATGCTATTCTCCTATGTTGAAAGAAACGTTTTAGAAAAAAAAAAAAAACAAACATTGAAATTTAGGGTGAATTGGGGGTGTAAGGTTCAGCCTCCCATGAGGCAATTTAAGTATATAAATAAGGAAATAGTACTCACACTTTGCAACGCTCTGATACAGCCTCTCCTGGAGTATGCTGTTCAATTCTGGTCTCCAGCAATCAGGAAAGATATAGAGCGACTGGAAAGAGTAGAAACTAGGGCTACAAAACTTATTCCATCGATTAGAAGACTGAGCTATGGGCACCGGTTGAGAGCTCTTCTTTTCTTTCCGTTGGAGACACGCAGACTACGAAGTCAGCTCATTGAAGTATTTAAAATACTTAATGGGTTTAACAACATGGATTATAGCAAAATGTTCAGCCTCAATCCAAATACAAAATGCAACAATGGCTGGAAATTAGAATTGAAAAGGTTCAGCACAAGCATTTGTGGAAACTTTTTCACATATAATAATTATGTGTTCTACCTGGAACAAACTGCCCTCTGAAGTTGTAAACAGCTCTATAGTAGTGCAGTTCAAGAAGAGAGTAAATAGTAGCCTATTTTGCATACTCTGTAATGAGTGTAGTGCACTAAACAGTCTCTCTCCTTCCACATCGAGTATCTCCCCGGAATAGACCGCAAAGTCTCTAAGATACTAATTATTCCTTGTAACACTCTTTTCTTTCTGTGGAACTCCCTGTGGTCATCACTCAGTCTACTTGGGAACTCTGTCATTTGTTGAGAGGTATTCTTGCTCTCAGAGGAACTAACTCCTTCTTTTGTGGGACCTCTTTTTGGAATTGAGACCAACTGCTGGTGAAACTATGCATTTTGCCTGCTGGGAGGTGTTTTCTAAATTTTTGCTTGCCCTCAGCATGCTATAAAGGTGGTGATTTAGAAAATCACCAAGTTTGATTTTACCGCTAATGCCTAAGTTCACACCGTCACGGAGATGGAAGTTGGCTTCCCATAGAACTCGTCAAATGGGTCCACAAATTTCACCCCTTTCTAGGTACACAGGTCAGCTAACTTACCATTTAAGCTTATTGCTTTGCTGGTAGAACAATTCCCCTCGGAGCTCATCAGTCAGAGTCATGACCTCTCCTATTACAGGCTCAGTGGCACTGACTTTATTTCCTTTGAGGAACAGGTCATTACCACTGACCTGGGCTATTATTGCCATCCCCTTAACCATGGACCAGACTTTTTTTGAACTTCCTTTGTGGTCTGAGAAGTCCTTGCACTTGAGAGGCTATTCACCTTTCTCACATCTCTGCGAAACTTAACAAAGTGAGACTCTTGTCCTTTGACCTGAGAGTCTCCAATCAAAATTGGTTTTGTATCTTTGTCACTAACAAGACCAAACTTGCTTGACATGTTAAGTTTGGTCCCTTTGTTGTCTGAATGTTGCATAGTAGGCTTAGCATTTCGCTACCCACTCTGCATTTGACTATAATTTGTCCCTCTTTTCTGTGAGGACTTAGGGATGTCATACTGACTTTTGGCACTGTCTAGAGTGCTGAATCAATTTGAGGTGTTAGCCTCATATTCCTGTCTAGCTTTTTTTCTGTTTGTTTATGACCTCTCACCAGGCATAACGAGGGTCATTAGTACTAGCTGTGGCAGGAATTGCAGCCTCTTCAGAGGTTGCTGCTTCAGTAGTTGCCTCCTTGACTGGAATTGTATTCTTGTTTGGCTTATTCCCACCTACATGACTTGCACTACTGATATTTAAAGGACCTGCTGCCACTCATATTGTATCCACTTCTAAGGATATTTATCTCCTTTCTCACCTCTCTGTTTCTTTTCTTCCTTCAGAAACATCATTCTTCAGGATTGTGTTTTCGGTGTCTCTTTGTTTTAATTGTCCTTTAATCCCATCTACCTCCTTCATGAATTTTACTTCTATCTCATAAAATAGACAGAGACTATCATGGTGGATGCTGGCATATGCACCTTCTTTGAAGTCAATACAGCATTTTAGCTTCTTGCACTTAGTGCAAGTTGCTTTACATTTTTAAGGACCAATTACTGACATGGTTTATTTTGTTCTCTAACAATTCAAATACTTTGTAAAGGCTTCTAACTTCAAGGAAAACTAATGACCAATACAATGCTATAAAAAGGGGGTTGGTGGTGAATTATTCCTGCATCATCCGCATCCACCTATTCATCAATGGTGTTCGCTCTGTTCTAGATTACGACTTTGTTATGGGTGCCACGCTAATCCATAAGTCTACTCGAGGTCAGACAGTCCCAATGTACCGCAGCTCCCAACTGAGCAGCACTCGTGTCCTAAAGACACTGATTTTCCGAAAGGGGTGGCAGGCTGTCAGCGATAGCCTGAATCCTTACTAATTACTACTAACCACCTCCAAACGGCCAGACTCTAGAATCAAGTGATCAAGGGATATCACACTTATTCCAGTAGACAAACTCAGGTATTTTGGTTGACCTAGCAACCAACATGGCAGCAAAGGTCTCCTACCTAAGAGCAATTGTTACGACCGGGCACTCTGGTACACTAGGGCTCTTACACAGGACTCGAGTATGGCTCGCTGCCACAACGGAAACACACGATCCCAACCCCAGAGTACTGCCAGCCGAACAAAAAACGCCACTACCCTCCAGAGTTCTATCTGCTATAACGGGGTATACAAGAACTCGGTACTAGCGTTTCACACAACAGACTAATAACAAGACGGGAGTTATCTAGTCTGGTCAACAATCAAACAAAGAAGAAAGTACTACAACACTAAAGAATAGTGTTGGCCGAAGCCGAAGTAATCCACCCTTGAACTAAGAACTTAAGAAGTCCTCCTCCCTCTACTTCGGATCGGCACTATTACGTTACGTTAAACAATAGTCCTCGAGCATCAAGCAAGGAATCTTCTGTTAAAGTTAGATGCTTCTCGAATACTCGTAAGAAGTAAGTATCGGATTTTGAACAGCAATTTAATGAATAACTCACTGGTAATTAAAGGCTTTAAATTGACATAAGAAGAATTATAAGAATAAGCAATAGGATATGGCAAACATTAAGAAGAAGTACTCCGACAATGCACTGGCAATAGCCTACTAAGATTGTGCTCGTGGGCCACTAATCTCTGAAGTAGCTAAGCGTGCCACACATGAAATCAATAGTGCTTAAACAATAATATACATAAGGAGAAGCTTCAATACTATACTGTATCTGCTGGTCGAGCAAAGTCTAGCTGGGATATCTAAGGTTAAGAGACAATGGCTGAGCAAGCGGCTCGTAGCCCAGCGAGGTCCTTAAGACTGTGCGGCCAAATTACGGTAATTGACGGGATGCTCTCTTGAGAGATCCAGATCACTAGTATCTGGTTCTCTCCTGGCGATCCTCTCAAAGTCAAGCAAATGAGATAGCACAGTGTTGGGTGGCACAGGCAAAAGCCCTCACTCGCAACACAGTGCTAAACTCCTACGGTACACAATCAAAAAGACCCCCTAGGCTTCCCACGTCTCCGTTGCAATTGTGCTGGTTCAACCAACCTAGCACTCATAGGAAATCACAACTCGAGGAACCCTATCCCAGTCTAGCATTACCTAAACCAGCAGAAAACAGGAACATGAATAATAGTACACAGGGAAATACATATACGAGTGCAACAAACATCAATCAATCCTATTCTAGTTAACCCTTCCAAAATAGGCTATCTAACAGGCACTTATCTCGTGAGAACTCAAGCGATAATACTTTGGCTGACTAAATCTGCACCAAAGGGGGGGTCATGGAGGTTAAACAGGGACGAGAAGAGTAGAAGATAGGCTGTTCAGAGAGTAGAGAAAGTTCACATCAGTCGGAAGAATATGGATAGTTGCAAGGGATATGAGAGGTCGCTTTGCCTGATGAGTTCTGATCTAAAAATGGCGAGACCTCCCTTTTTATACTCGGCCCCGTAGCGAGCATAACGGCAACACTAAGGACCGCCCACTGGCAATCATGACGTCATATTCTCTCAATCTGGGATTGACAAAGAACTTCCCACGCGCTGAAAGGGAGGAAGGGAGGAGGGAATTAGGCCTACCGGCCCGCGTGGCGTACTCACTAATCCCACGCCACGTAATATCTCTCCCATCATCATTACATACAAGTCCCACACACAATACTTATATCTAATGATATAAAATAGAACTCGTTGACTTAGAAGAAAACAAAATACATAATGATAATACTTATAGTACAACGGTTCACATAAACTGAGTTAGGAAACTCTACACAGACTACAGCCAAAGTTCCTGCCCTGACGATCCTAGCGAGAGTGGGGCCTGACTGGGCGTTCTGTACAGCATGCTCACACTCGACATGCGTCACACCTCCCCCAAGATTTTACTTGCTCAACCCTGAGCTAAAATCTGATATACAGAACCCCATCAAACCCCTCACACCCAGCGACCGCATGGCACTAAAACAACGCTGAGTTTATCACTAAAACACATCTTATAAAAAAAAAAATCACATTTCATAACTCCTCCCAACAATAGTAAAAGACATAATATCATGCTCCCAGAGCGAGCTTACAACAGCTCAGCCGTTTGATAGTTCGTGGACTACTCAAACACTTTATAGGCTATGACAAACTTATACAATTATCTTCATCAAAAAGAAAGAGTTTTTATATGATTTTTATATTTTAATATGTTTTTTCCGGCTGCACTATAAGGGCAGCCTATTTTTCTTCTATACCAAACGCTCAACTCCTGCTTTACGACCCAATACGCTGGGCTACAACCGCGAGCCAACAAGCACCAAGCGCAAAATACTACTCAAACCAAAGCAGGAGGCTACCCGTGTGTCAATTTACCCAGGATCATATACCCCTGAACGACCACATGCAACCTCGTTGTCACAACCGGCAATATGGCTTATGTCCAGGTTATATACCAATAACCTTAGTGACCACCTGGTCAGCCTCATATTCCGATTGTGAAACTGGTCCAAGATCTCGAGAGGGTAATGATCTGGGCAAACTACACCGACCGGACCATAGGCTGGAACATAGATCTCGAAATGCCCCAGCGCATCATCGTCCTTTTCACTTTCATTCATCAGGCTCTGACACGTTGCTGGTGCATTCTTAAGTCCGTCAGGCACAACATTGCACTGGTAGGTACTCCCGTCCACAACAAAACCACATACCTCTTTAGCACGCTCGGACAAAGTTACAAGCAACGACCACTCACGACATTCCTTATCCCTCAGATCCTTCGTCCACACGTAATCCAGCTCTGCTTGCACCATAGGCTGTCGAGCAGGATTTATACGGCAGGGAATTAAACTGAGCCTTGCACTATCTCCAGCCTGCATGTCGGATTCTACCCCGTACCTCAGGCCTGGAGAAGCAACAAACATGCGAAAGTACTGCCATAGCCTAGTAAATAACTGCCTTGCACTGTCTCCACAAACAACATGCCTAGTGCCCTCCCACAACCCAGCCGAGACCGCAGCTTCTAACCTGTAGTCTCCCTCCTTCTCCACCTTCGTCCCTAGAACAGCCAGGTCATGAGAGGGACAATCAGTACCACCCGTGCAGTCACTCCCACAGTTCATTATTGCTAAGGCTTCCCCGCCGATACCGTACATGCGCACCCCCGCATTCCTTGTGACGACATCTGCCTGCGCAGCATCACCGCTTTTAGCGACATGGCCAGATACAGTCGGTCTGTGGTAGGGCTGTTGCATTAGACTAGAGCAGCATTGGGAGGCTATGCGACGACCGGGCACTGCGATACCACAGCCGACCTTACCAATCTGCTCAATGTCCTCCTTTTGACCACCACCCTTGGCAGCCATGGGTCGACCCTGACCTGGCAACCATGCCAAGGCCTCGTCGCCCACCTTAAACCACCGAAACAACGAGGCTAACGGTCTTTTAACAGTCACATGACCTGCCTGCGGAACATCTCGCACCGCCCGAGTTGTGAGACTCAGGGGCTCGGCACGACCAGTGGGGTATGAACCGAGCTGGTGCTGGAGTGCTGCACACTGCTGCTCAGGCAGGTGCTCTAGCACTTCCACAGCCACCAGACTCGTGTCCCCCGCCCACTGCTTCGCCGAGACATGACAATCCCTACTCTCCTCCACCTGTGCCCTACTGCCCCCCTCTCCTTCTCCACCTTGGCCGCGGCAGACCAACGCAGGGACAGTAGGCTGCTCAGGTGGTTGCCTCACAAACTCCTCCAACAGGTTCACATGACATGCTTCCCCGTCCTCGTGTTTAATCTCGACAGCACCATTACCACACTTCTGAACTTCCGGATCCTCCAACTGAGCAACCCTTTTTTCTCTCTGTGTGTAACGTTGCTGCCTCTGAGTCTCTTCCGGCCCTACCTCCTCACTAGCTGTGACAGGTCCTGGGGCCTCTCCAGACTCTAACATAGGTGCTAATACTGAATCAACCAGGAGAGCCGCCGAGTCAAAACTCTTAAAACCAACTCCAGCTTTAGCCTCCTCCTGTTGATCGTTCCTCTGCTGGTCGGAAGACGGAGGACTAGGCTGTGACACTTTAGCTGCCCGAGCTCGGGTGACAGCACACGCCATGGGTTGTGCCTGGCACCGCTCGACACACTCTTGCTCTTCCCTACTCACGTCGGCCGGCCTCTCGGCAACGACTAAGGGTAGAACCTCAGAAGCGGGCATTGCAAAGTCGTTGCCGAGAAGAAGGTCGACGCCCTCCACTGGCAGTTTCTCCACAATCCCAACATCCAATTCACGTGCCACACCATCCACCTCCAACTCCAACCGCACCAGCGGGTATGACCGAGTTGCATTAATACCCTGCACCACTACCACCCGAGCCGCATTTATAGGGTAGCCAGTCAAATTATTCATCAGAGTCTGGGAAGCACCTGTATCACGCAAGACCTCTACTCCATGCTTGCGCCCCGCCCACATCACGCAACCCCGTCCTCTATGGTCGCAAAAAACATCCTGAGCAGGGTTCGAGCCTCCCAGGTGCTTCTGCATTGGCTGTGCCTCAGCCTCTGACGAACTGCCCCGGGCAAACTCAGAAGACTTCGGAGACACACCAATGTTGCAGGCCAAAGACACAGCTGCTGTAGGTGGTTTGCTAGGACAGACTCTTGCAAAGTGCCCCTTTTCATGACAAAGATAACACTCCAACTCCCCTCTGGGCTTCCCTTGGTACTGGGAAGGGCCCGGCCCCTTCTTAAATGGGACGGTGTTAGTCTTGTGGTCAGTCTTGGTATCATAGCTCTTGTACTTGTTTGCATAATGTATATCACTAACTCGGGGGGGTGGGGTGTCACGCCCCTTGTTACCTGCCTCACTACGCTGGGCAGACCCGCACCCACGAATTAATGATAGCCGGAGGTCAGCCATCTCAGCTGCCTCCTGTAGAGTTTTAGGGTTCTTTTCTTTAATAGTTAAAGTCATATCTGCACCAGTACACTTATAAAACTGCTCGAGCAGAAACAGCTCAGTCAACTGTTCGGCCGTCTCAGCTTTCTCAGAACGTGTCCAGTTAGCAAGTGCATCTTTTAAGTCCCGGGCATGTTCAAGAAAGGTCGCCTCCCTAGTCTTCGTAACACCCCGAAACTTCAATCGATATGTTTCTGGTTGCAACTCGTATGCCCGTAGGACAGCTCTCTTCAATTCTGGGTAGTCAATGCAAGACTCTAAAGGCAGTGCATCATAAGCCTTCAGACCCTTACCCGTAAGTCTGGAGGAGACTAGAGCTGCCCACTTCTCTTCAGGCCAATTATGCTCCCTACACTTCTTCTCAAAACGATTAAAAAATTCTGTGACTTCAGTTTCACTAAATGCCGGCACCAATTTGACTAATTGAGACAAGGACTGTTCTCTTACTTGGCCCTCCCGGCCCATCCGAATCCCTGTCGACTCTGCACGAGTCTTATCTAAGTCTATCTGAGCACAATATTTCTCGGAGTCGTATCTAAGCTCAGCCTCGTGCCTCCTAGTCTCATTCTCCTGCTTCCTAGACTCAGCCTCAATCGCATACTTCCTAGACTCAGCCTCGATTGCATACCTCCTAGACTCAGCCTCCATCTCCTTCTCATGCCTCCTAGACTCATTCTCCATCTCCTGCTTCCTAGCCTCAATCTCAATTTTAGCAAGCTCGAGTTTAAATATCATCTCAGGAGACAGGCCGGAAGAGGGAGCTGCCACTACTGAAGGAGGGGGGGCAAGAACTGGGGAACCACCATACGCACCGCCCGAGGGCACTCCAATCTTCCAATGCTCATCCCTCTGTGGGAGAGTGCTAACCTCCGGCAACTGAGTGGACGGCACTGTGGGAGTCGAGTGAGAGGGGATCTGGGGAGGAACCCCCCCAAACGCCCTCTCCTCCGAAACCCCATGTCGCCCACGCAACACCCAGGAAATCAGCTCCCCCTTGGACATCCCTACTACATTGGATTTGCCCAAAACCTTGGCTATCAGGTGCAAGCCATAAACATTCACCCCAGTCAGCCTCTCCTCCGTCACGTGGTACTGCTTACTCACAAAAAGTCTAGCATCCTCCTCACTAGTTACTAACGGCACCTCCTCAAATAGCATCTCTCGCTCCTCGTCAATACTAGGGCCCGACATACTGAAGTTCACCAAAAAATTCTCGAGACAAAAGTGTTAAACTCCCTTATGCAAGCACTAATTACTAAATTAACTGGAGTCTCTTAAATGCTCTCCTAATTGCCTTACAAAAAAAAATATTCTTCAATATGTACGCTAAAGTACCAACAAACAAATGTTGTACAACTCTGCAAAAAATTATACTGTTCACAAAATCCTAAGCAAGGTCGCCATTTGTTACGACCGGGCACTCTGGTACACTAGGGCTCTTACACAGGACTCGAGTATGGCTCGCTGCCACAACGGAAACACACGATCCCAACCCCAGAGTACTGCCAGCCGAACAAAAAACGCCACTACCCTCCAGAGTTCTATCTGCTATAACGGGGTATACAAGAACTCGGTACTAGCGTTTCACACAACAGACTAATAACAAGACGGGAGTTATCTAGTCTGGTCAACAATCAAACAAAGAAGAAAGTACTACAACACTAAAGAATAGTGTTGGCCGAAGCCGAAGTAATCCACCCTTGAACTAAGAACTTAAGAAGTCCTCCTCCCTCTACTTCGGATCGGCACTATTACGTTACGTTAAACAATAGTCCTCGAGCATCAAGCAAGGAATCTTCTGTTAAAGTTAGATGCTTCTCGAATACTCGTAAGAAGTAAGTATCGGATTTTGAACAGCAATTTAATGAATAACTCACTGGTAATTAAAGGCTTTAAATTGACATAAGAAGAATTATAAGAATAAGCAATAGGATATGGCAAACATTAAGAAGAAGTACTCCGACAATGCACTGGCAATAGCCTACTAAGATTGTGCTCGTGGGCCACTAATCTCTGAAGTAGCTAAGCGTGCCACACATGAAATCAATAGTGCTTAAACAATAATATACATAAGGAGAAGCTTCAATACTATACTGTATCTGCTGGTCGAGCAAAGTCTAGCTGGGATATCTAAGGTTAAGAGACAATGGCTGAGCAAGCGGCTCGTAGCCCAGCGAGGTCCTTAAGACTGTGCGGCCAAATTACGGTAATTGACGGGATGCTCTCTTGAGAGATCCAGATCACTAGTATCTGGTTCTCTCCTGGCGATCCTCTCAAAGTCAAGCAAATGAGATAGCACAGTGTTGGGTGGCACAGGCAAAAGCCCTCACTCGCAACACAGTGCTAAACTCCTACGGTACACAATCAAAAAGACCCCCTAGGCTTCCCACGTCTCCGTTGCAATTGTGCTGGTTCAACCAACCTAGCACTCATAGGAAATCACAACTCGAGGAACCCTATCCCAGTCTAGCATTACCTAAACCAGCAGAAAACAGGAACATGAATAATAGTACACAGGGAAATACATATACGAGTGCAACAAACATCAATCAATCCTATTCTAGTTAACCCTTCCAAAATAGGCTATCTAACAGGCACTTATCTCGTGAGAACTCAAGCGATAATACTTTGGCTGACTAAATCTGCACCAAAGGGGGGGTCATGGAGGTTAAACAGGGACGAGAAGAGTAGAAGATAGGCTGTTCAGAGAGTAGAGAAAGTTCACATCAGTCGGAAGAATATGGATAGTTGCAAGGGATATGAGAGGTCGCTTTGCCTGATGAGTTCTGATCTAAAAATGGCGAGACCTCCCTTTTTATACTCGGCCCCGTAGCGAGCATAACGGCAACACTAAGGACCGCCCACTGGCAATCATGACGTCATATTCTCTCAATCTGGGATTGACAAAGAACTTCCCACGCGCTGAAAGGGAGGAAGGGAGGAGGGAATTAGGCCTACCGGCCCGCGTGGCGTACTCACTAATCCCACGCCACGTAATATATCTCCCATCATCATTACATACAAGTCCCACACACAATACTTATATCTAATGATATAAAATAGAACTCGTTGACTTAGAAGAAAACAAAATACATAATGATAATACTTATAGTACAACGGTTCACATAAACTGAGTTAGGAAACTCTACACAGACTACAGCCAAAGTTCCTGCCCTGACGATCCTAGCGAGAGTGGGGCCTGACTGGGCGTTCTGTACAGCATGCTCACACTCGACATGCGTCACACAATCTAGCCAGGGACTGGTCAAGCATTACGTGTTAGGAGTGGGCTTATCGGGGCACTGCAGTCACACTCCATTTATCGGTCCCCACTGCCTGGAATTCCTTCAATTCCTGTCTCTCATAACCTGTAAGCGTTAAATGGTGTTGTTTAAAGAGGTGTCCAAAACCTCTCTTACCACACATGAGGTAGCAGTAAGGTCGTTAATATTATGTTAATTGTGCATATGTGTAAAGCATAATATGGAAGAAGTCTTTTAACTAGACATATAGGCGCAGTCGGAGTAGATATAGCTCGGATTCGCAGGAACGCTACTTCCTATAAGACGGGCTAAACCCATCTCTCCTACGAGAAAGAGAGAGAGAGATTAGATTTTAGGGAGTTCGAGCACTGAGTGACAGCCTGCTTGATGTAAACTATCGTTGAGTGTGTGTGTATGTGTGTAAGGGAAAGATAGAGAGAGTAGATGTATGTGAGCTATAGATATAATAATAGAAGTGGCAGCTTGTTTGTAGTAGACAAGACTGTTCTTGACAAGTTACTGACTAATTATTATTCATCACGGGTTGAACAATGGGAGAGCTACATCACACATTTGTCTATGTACAGTATATCGTTAGTTTTTATTCAAAATTGATATCATGTTTTAACTTTCAATTATACAGCATTGTCAATATAGGGACATGTCAATGTATCGCCAAGTGAAGATGAAAAAGCATAGTCTAGCTACATGTAGCAGATGTTGACGTACGTTAACAGTAAACTGTGACACCAGAAGTATAGTATGACTCTCACTACGTTATATTATACAACTCCTCTCACTATTTGTACAACCCCTCTCAGTACACTTTGTCCAGAAACTCTTGTCAACGGTTGCACATAACGTCACACAATAAAGGTAAGGCAAGATGACGGCTACTGTAAAATACTTGTTTAATTCTCTCCACAGACGACCCAAAGTAAACAAACCCAGCGCATATTAAATCTAATGGACCATAATTGGAGTGTGTTCCCCTCCTTTACTATCCGTTATGCTGTTATGCTCACGGTAACTTTGATGGAGCCGTTAATTGTGGTAGAGGTTGTGTTGGCCATTTGGCGTTCATTGCTCGTATGGGACATGTGACCGTATTGTTAAGTTATTCAGTACGATACCGTCATAATTATCTGTATTCTTTATACCACATAGCGATTTCAATTAGCTTAAGGGTCATTTGTATAAACCTTGTTGTCGACGTTTCGCTAATAGTTTCTTAAGTTTATTATTATGATTTTGATTAAGTAAAAGTGAATCGTTGACAGTAAAGGGTTTCCTCTTGTTGATAATTATATTCCAGTCATGCCTTTGAATTGTATTATATTAACCAAATATTGATGACAATTGTTTATACGGTATATGAACTACTACACACTATACTTGCTATAATTCAATATTTATAGTTGCAAATTACTGGATGCTATCAGAATGTCAGAAAATTATATAATTTGAATCAGTTGTGTTTGCTTGTTTATGTGTAAATGGCTGGCATCGACTGTTGAACTTACAGGCGAATTATCTAATCGTACTTCAATGGACGTACAGTCGTCTAAATAAGTTATGTTATATATATTTTTGTTTGTATGTGAGAAAGGGAAACAAATGCCAGAACTGCCTGTAGCGAGTCTCCCCCAGAGTTGAAAGAGTGACAGGGCCAGAATCAAGGAACGTTCGAGCCAAAACACACGGAGTTTGAAGCAATTTAAGTCATAGGAAGAGAGAAAGACTGATTATGGGAGATAGTTCCAGAGCTCAGCTGTTGAATAGAAGAAGGTTTGGGAGCATCGTTTCAATCTTGAGATGGAGAGCTGCACAGAGTAGGGGTGGAATTGTGATGCAAGACGGGCACTACTGTACATCCCCTATGTACCCTTCCATCATCAATATTATGCAAATGAAACTTGTATAACCGAATTTAGAATAAACCTTCCTTTGCATATTATTACAAACTGTTGAATGACTAACAATTTCACTATTATTTCTAAACTGTTTCCAGCAATATGTAATACATGCAAAAGGAAAATCACAGGGTGGTAATGAACTTATTCTGACGACTGTACGATGTTCAAAGTAAACAGAATATGAGTGTAAACGAACAATAATGGATATGGAATCCTTGTATCATATGCGTTCAAAATGGTTCTTTGTATCGGATAAATGATTTATCATATCTTCAATGTTGCCTATATACATATATACTGTATATATACATATATATGTAATTTATATTCTATATACAAATTTGAATCATTTCACGCTTGGCCGTGGCGCTCAAAACCGTAACATAATGTGGTGGGTAGCTGGGTTGGGTTATTCACATGAGTAACCACAGTTCTCCCTCTGATGGGAGGTATTCATTTCCACTAACTCCAGTAAAATGCTTGTATCCAGCCACAGAATATTTATTCAGGAACAAAGCTTAATGAATGCAGGAGCGTAAGTATTAGCAAATATTTACAGGGATAATTCCCCCTGTGGAGAGAATAATATCCAGACCTCTTATCGAGGCCACATCCTCTTTCTAAGTGAAGTAAAAACCTCTCTCATACATCTATCTACTTTTCCTCCCACACCCCACAGAGGTGAATGGAGAATCCCATGAACACTTCTGTATCAGGCGAGCAATGCGTGTTGATCGCCAAGAGTGATGCGTTGGGTGAAGTATAAAACTGACAAGACAACACCAGACCAGGAACTACATTGATATAACCTAGATCGTACAGTCCCTTGATTAAATACACAGTTCACTGCAAGTAAATTACTTTAATAATATATGAGAGCTGTAATAATGATTTCTATAATTTTTTTTTTTTTTTTTTGGTGTTCTTTTTTTTTTTTTTTTTTAAGAGACAATGAACGGAGGAAGGAAAAACACAGATAAAACAAAAAGGTCCATGTGCCTAAAGGCATCCTCCATTCATAAAATGTTTGTAACAACTGGATTTAAACATTTGTAGATTGTAAGTTTGTGGAAAGCAATTCGAGGGAGGTGAATTCCAAAGAGTAGTAGCTCTGGGGATAAATGAATTCTGATAAGCAGAAGTTCTGCATTGTGGAGGAGAAAGTGTAAATTCATGGGCGCTCTCAGCTGCCCTAGTTCTACGGGGAAAGATGTGGAGAGGCGGCACAATTGAAGCAAGTTCCTCGGAACAATTGCTGTGAAAATATCTGTAGAATAATGCAAGGGATGCAACGTTTCTTCGTATGGATAATGTCGGAAGGTCCTGTGTGATTACAGGGTTATTGATTAATCTAATAGCTTTATTTTGAATTTTGTCCAACTGCCTCAATGCAACCACTCCACTTCCACTCCACAGAGGTGAACAGTAATCCATCTGAGAACGCACATGACTTTTATATATTACGGCCAACTGCTTGTCAGTGAAGAATTCTCGAACTCTGTACAGGAGTCCCAGTTTTTTAGAGGCATTCTTAGCAATGCTTCTAACATAATGTGTCCAGCTCAAGTTAGTAGTTAATGTTACACCGAGAATGTCAATACTAGGGGAAGTGGGAATATTTACATCATTAACAAATATATGGGAGTCAGTGAGATTCTGTCGGTTAGAAAATTGAATGTACTTGGTTTTCTGTGCATTAAAGGAAACTAGATTCTTTTGTCCCCATTCATTAATTCTAGAAAGGTCCTGGTTCAGAGAAATTGCAGTGTTTATTTTTGAATTTATAAGATCGGCTTGGGTGAAAGAATTGGTAAATGTGAAGGAACTGTGGAGTGTTGAGTCATCTGCGTAGGAATGTATTGGATTATGTATTGGATTAATTACTGAATATAACATGTAATACATATTACCGAAGAAATAAAGTTTCTAAAGGAGGAACATTGACAGAAGAATTGAAGAATTGAACAAGTCAGGTTCACAAAACAAGTGCAATATATCAATGGTACAATTAATAGTTTTATAACTAATGTTGGTTTGGTGAGTGTATTCTGAAGCGAGGTCAGCTCGAGGGGTGTGTCAACAACACAAACTAGACTCATGCAATATCAGGGCAAGCTTGGAGTAGGGAGAGATAATTAAGCAGGACTTCTTTACCATTACGATACCATGTTATAATTTGAATCATAAATTAGTTAACGATTGTGGATTTAATGAATCTTGATGAGGATATGTCCTCTATGGATATCAGCAAGAGATAAAGGGCTATAATTCATATCCTAAAGGGGTTATACCTTATAACCTAACACCCTCAAGACTCTAGTGTAGTAATAACCACAGTATAAAGATGGTTGGCGTCATCGTACTGAAGGTGCTAAACTGGATCATTGTGGAATACAACCTTAGAATACAAGTTTTTCTTCCTGGTAAATATCAGAGAGTGAGGCTCACAATACATATTTATGTAATTTATATTCTATATACAAATTTGAATCATTTCACGCTTGGCCGTGGCGCTCAAAACCGTAACATAATGTGGTGGGTAGCTGGGTTGGGTTATTCACATGAGTTACCACAGTTCTCCCTCTGATGGGAGGTATACATTTCCACTAACTCCAGTAAAATGCTTGTATCCAGCCACAGAATATTTATTCAGGAACAAAGCTTAATGAATGCAGGTGTGTAAGTATTAGCAAATATTTGCAGGGATAATTCCCCCTGTGGAGAGAATAATATCCAGACCTCTTATCGAGGCCACATCCTCTTTCTAAGTGAAGTAAAAACCTCTCTCATACATCTATCTACTTTTCCTCCACACCCCACAGAGGTGAATGGAGAATCCCATGAACACTTCTGTATCAGGCGAGCAATGCGTGTTGATCGCCAAGAGTGATGCGTTGGGTGAAGTATAAAACTGACAAGACAACACCAGACCAGGAACTACATTGATATAACCTAGATCGTACAGTCCCTTTACAATTAAGGGGAGATGGATAGTTTTTTTCTGGCCCACCTTCTTCCTCATGTTTAGCCCCATTATTTTTTTTTGATTTTCTGGCGTTAGGTTAATTAGTTGGTCGATTTTAAGACCTTTCGCCCCATTTCTTTGTCAATATTCAGACTATGGTGGTCATTCAGATGCATACATTTTACTGGCGAGCGATAGCGAGCCTGTAATTTCATAGGAATTAACTGGCCTTCGGCGGGGAAATTTTTCTATTGAAAAATGTACAAAATTATCATGAAAGAGGGTCTTGGAGAGGGGGGGGGGGATGTTTGATGGAGGTCTAGGGAGGAAACTAAAATAAATGATTACACAATAATTATATACATGAGGAATTAAATGCGCCATTCCTCCTTAATAGTTAAAGAGGTAGTTTCGCGAATAACCTCAGCTTGATTTGCGTATTCTGATACCAAATCAGCTCAAGGGGTTGTGTTAGAAGAAATTTAGCTGAGGTGCTAAATGGACGAACGGTCACAGATAGATGATGATGTACATGATAATTAGTTACTGTGACGTAACTTTGCGGATACAATGTACGGTTCAATTTTGATAATTAATAACAATAAAATATCAACGTAATAATGCCAGACAGACAACTAAATAAATATAGATAATAGATAGATAAATAGAAATATACTGTAGATAGATAAACATTAATACAGTAACAGAAATACCGACATGAAGACACAAAGTTCTCTATCTATCTATCTATTGCCAGACGCCTTACTCCCCTTACGAGGGTGGCCATACACAGAATGCCCCCAAGCGGACCTATTCCCTGTGAGAGGGACAACCCGAGCCAGTTTAGTGAAGGACTTACAGGATTGACCACTCAATTCAGGATCCGTCCAACTCCGAGGCCCTCTGTGTATCTTGTTAGCACTATTTTTCTACAGTGGTGTCCGGCTAATCCATCCACTAACCTGCCTTACCCTTAAGCAGTACGGATTTGTATCAGGTTTACTCCCCTAGACAGGTTGCCAACCAAGGCTGACGAGTCCCATCCACCCGGATTTGTATAAGGTTGTCTCCCCTAGATGAGTTGCCGACCAAGGCTAACGAGTCCCATCCACCCACACATATAAAGAGAGCATCATAAATAACATAATCATTGTGTAACATTGCATTGCACCAAGTTAAGGGGACAGTGGTTATTTGTTCGGTCTATTTAGGTATATAATAATTTATCTTTTAGTTTCCTCGCTAGACCTTCATCAAACTAAACAAATAAAACACTTCCTAGACTTCCTTCCCTTCAAGATAAATGTATATATTTTTCGATAGAAAAAAGTCCCAGCCGAAGGCCTGCTTCTCTTAAAATTACAGGCTCGCTATCGCTCCCCAGGAAAAAATCGACATTTAAAAGGTACGAACGGTCTTAATATTGATATAGAAATGGGATGAAAGGTTTTAAAATCGACAAACCAATGGAGCGAATGTTTTAAAATCTGAAAACTTATGGGGCTAAACATGAAGAAGAAAGGGGAGCAGAAAAACGACCCATCTCCCGTTAACAATGTCAGAGATGTCACTCACGTTTTCTTTCACTCTCCAGAACTATTTTTACCCGCTCCAGACCGTCACCTTTACTCGGTCTGTCTACTCACATATTGTGCTTAATTTAGGAGCTGGAAATATTCAAACGAGCAAGAGGGAGAGAGAGAGACAGAGATAATTCAGCGTGTAAGTGTGTTTTGATATCGTATAATTTAATTGTTTTAGTTCGTATATAACATAAAGCTCTCTTATAATGCAACAATAAAGGTACTTCAATAAACACAACTACAAAACCACACATATAAACACACACGACAGACCATTAAAACTTACACATAACCTTCCATTGACTCACACTTATAACCAACCAAACGGCATCCCACACGCACACACACCCACACATACATTATACACACACACAAACACAAACACACACACACACACACACACACACATACAATTTAAAAACAAAATATATATATATATATATATATATATATATATATATATATATATATATATACAGTATATATATATGGACGTTGGTTGGACGTTGGTTGAGAGACTCAGACCAAGAGTGAGAGCAGTGGAAATGAATTACTTAAGGAGTGCGTGCGGAGTTACATGGAGGGATAGACAGACTAATGAGGAAGTAAGAAGGAGGTGTGGTGTGGAGGTAGATGTGCTGGAAATTGTGAAAAGGAACAACTAGAGATGGTTCGGCCATATGGAACATATGGAAAGCGAGAGAATGACTAAGAGGGTGTACGAGAGCGAGGTAGAGGGACAGAGAGGGAGAGGTAGACCGAATATGAGGTGGAAGGATGGAGTGAGGAAGTACATGAACGAGGGCGGTGCTGGTTGGGGGGAGGGGCGTCGACTGACTGGGGACAGAGGTGCATGGGGGCGGTTCGTTCGTGGCCACCCCTTCGGGGATCACGGCGTCAGGCAATAGATAGATAGATAGATATATATATATATATATATATATATATATATTGTTATGTTTTTGGACGAGGTGGAATGACACAAACAATAGGCTAAATATGAAATTCAAGAATGATGTCAACTTACACCTCACAATATCCAGGTTCAAGGAAACTAGAATACAAATTCTTAGTTTAATTAAGTATTATCATGTAACAATAAAATCAAAGTCTCTTCAGGACAGGTAATAAGAATATATAATGCACTAAGATTTGGCTTAGTAACAACAAGAATGATTATCAGAAAATGTGCAAGTGAAAAATAAATAAGTATATGTCTTTACTGAAGCAATGCAAGGTAAAAATGGGTATATCACACAAGAACTAATATTTTCTCAAGATCACTGGAAAATGGTATATATATGTTTAATAACTTAGGGAAATGCACTATACATTAATAAAAGCAATATAAGTAATTAATACAACTATTTAAAAGTGAAATAAGCACTAAAATATAACCTGAGAAAATACTTTCTGAAACAGTGTCCACCATTCTTTTAACTGTCTTCGTGGTGCGATGCATAAGGTGTTGATTTTCGGTGTGAGCATCCTGGATTCGAATCCACGGACTGCCACATGATTTGTAAATTTCATTAATCGATTTTAGGAGTATAGTTGGTTGTTGGAAGGAACATAATAATACAATAATATGGGGTAACTAAATTACTCTGATCAAATTCACAAACTTGGAAACTAATCACATACTAATTAAATGCTTTACACTAATAACAATAATGATAAAGCAATCAAAAGGAAATACAGAATTTATATTAATTCACTGTAAACTTAGTGACAACTAATTATAAACTGATCACTAGAATTATGAATTATTTAGCAATTAGCCTACATAGGAAATAGCACTAAAATATATATAATATAATAGGCTAACAATAATAATACTAAATACACGATTATAATCAATGTACTCAACACTCGGGAACACGGGTAATGATTGCAGGTTACTATATCTTGATGGAGGCCAGAGAAATTATTGTAACACTTCACAATGTATAAATCACTATGTACAGAGAAGGAGAGAGAACAGGCGTGGCGAGTCAGCTGGTCTGAGTCCAGACTGCAGGTATGCAAGGGGTATATACAGTATAACCCACCAGAGAAACTGGAATATTCTACTACACTCATGAATGAAATGACGCAATGCTGGGAGAGACAGACTGAATCCTGACAGGCCTAGAACTCTCGAGAATCAAATACATGAGTGGGATATCAAACTATTATACTAATCTGGCTTACCTAAATCAATTTTAATTCTGGATTACATAACAATATATATATATATATATATATATATATATATATATATATATATATATATATATATATATATATATATATATATACTGTATAAACCAATGCTCATGTCCTTAGTTTTTGTTTTGTATGGTTTAGGCAACACCTGTTGACCATGATTAACATTTCGTTCACATATAACCTAGCCAACATATACGACCTAACGGCGTAGAGAGAGAGAAGGGATCTGACCCAAGGGGACCATGCCTCCCATGTCTAATGTAAGGCACTGAAAGCGAAATATGGTGGTGCATGCAGGGAAGTTAATTGTTTGGGTCTTGGTGAGGCTTTATATGCAGCATAAGGTCCATTTCCTAAAGGCTAACCTTGACTTTTGTTGTCTTACATAGAGGCTAAAGACATCACCTTGTACATATTTATAATACGAATGGGACTTTTCTAGCTAATCAGATATATATATATATATTACAAAATATTTACGGTCACAGAACTTGCAGTATTATTCTTAACAACTTACCGTTATTATAAGATAATCTAAACAAAAAATGATATTACTAGGCCTTTTCTCTTGCTTTACCTTAAGATACTGAAATATTAAGTGCTTCTTTTTTTATCCAACTAATTTACCGTTGTCTACTGTTAATGTTGACGGCTATGCAGTAGTGTGCAGTTACCAAGCCATAAACCTGATTACAAGAGCAGGGAATTGGTTATAGATTTAATGTATGCACAATCTTAATTATTGTATAATGGTGAATGAGTCAGTTTACTCTTTTGGAATACCATTGTCTATAAGTAACATGATCTGTTCACATAAATATTATGCATTACCTTGATAGTATATTAATTAAAGCTTTAAATTAATAACAGGTGACTCAAAACAAGGTCATTAACGAGACAGTGGTTAATTTATTGGGTCCATTTATATATATTAATTTTAGATTTTAGTTTTCTCGCTAGACATTCATCTACCTTAAAAAACACTCCCTACACCCCCCTTCAAGATAAATGTTTAAATTTTTCGATACACAAATTAATGGCCTGGCTGAAGGACGGTTTCTTTTAAAATCACAAGCTCGCTATTGGTCGCAAGGAAAAAATCGACACCTAAATGGTACTAAAGGTCTTGATCATAGAGTACAGATGACCTAGAGAGGAAAGAAAGACTCCACAAATCTGATAAATAGCGATCTGGGCGTTTGAGAGATGGCAGCACGGTCGCAAAGGACAATGAGAAGGTCCCCACAAAGACATTATGTTGACTATTGTGATGTTGACCACTCCGTTAGAACCGCATGGCTTGTCCTACAGTGACTCGCTAGGATCGCCAGGGCAGTGGATGGGGCTATAGTTTATGTATTAGAGTGTACTTTATTTCATATGAAAGCTCGTGTCATGGGCAGTCCAGAAAGGCTCTTTGTTTTCACCCATGTCAAGGCTTTATATATTTAATTGTAAAGTATATGTTTTATCATTAACCTCTGAAGTGCGCACGGGGGTAAATGAAAACCTCCCCCTGTGCTGACGTATTTGAGGTTTTTCGTCACTAAAATATTCATTGTACCATTAATAGCATTAATAATTATCCATATGCGCCTATTATGGGTTGATTATAAAGGTATTAACCTGAAACAACAATAAAACGAGTGAAAACAGCGTTTGGATGGTCAAAATCGGAGATATAGCCCGCGAGTTGTATAATCTATGGGTGAGGCAAACTCCTTTCCCGCCAATTTCCCCCAAGGCCACTGAGACACAGTCGATCGATACTCTCTCTCTCTCTCTTGCACTCGATGGCCATCAGTGATGACAACACCCTGCTTGCAACTCGCTAATGTTAGCACGAAAATATACCTCAGAATAAGGGAATAATAGGGAAAATAGGTGATAACTGAGGAATAGGAGGAAAGTGGGGAAGGAGGGGAGGTAGAGGACTGAGATTTTGCATGGCCCAGGGGCCAAAAAAAAAAAAAAAAAAAAAAAAAAAAAAAAAAAAAAAAAAAATTTTTTCGATGTAAAAAGTTGATTTTTAGTTTTACTTACTCCAGAGAGTCTTCCCGCAGTCCGCCGGCCGAACTCTAAAGAGTCTTCCCGCAGTTCCCAGGTTAACTAGTAATGATGGGATCTGGGAGAGAGAGAGAGAGTAGAAAAGAGTGAGAGGGAGCGCGCAGTGTTTTTGTCCCGCTCGATGACGTCACGGCTGGCTGCCTCGTGGGGGTTGGTTGAGAAAGGTCCTTCCCATGCTGTTAGCTCCCTTGCTAGTGGCTAGAGGACTTGTAACCGCTTTTTTCCCACGCGGCTCGAGCTAGTGCGAGTATATATACAGTTCCTCGCCACTCTCTCCCTCAGATCTGGTTTCTAGAACGCATCTATCTCATCCCTTGCTACCTGTCCCCTGCTCTGCACCTGAGAATCTTTTCCTCTGCCTATCTCTCTCATTTTCCATATCTTTCACCACCTGTTTTTAATATTATACCCCATCTGGTTAACTCTGCAAAATCAGCTTCATGCTGGCCAGTTGTATTGTGCGTTAAGGTCTGATATAACCCATGTATGTTAGTTGTTAAGATAAGTTTATCACGAAGCATTGGTTGGCATTCACATTGTTTAGTACTGCTTCCTTTAATTATTAGTGTTCTGCTGGATTAGATAACACTAGACTAGGAGTCTGATATTATAAGGTATTGTTTCCTAGGAGTGCTGGCTTTAGTTAAAAGCTGCACGACATACCTGAGAACTGGAGTTGATTGAGTAAATTCTAGTCTGTGTGCCATTGAGAGTAGAGCATGCACGAATGAGGGCTTTTTGCCTATACCATTCTGCACTGTTCTAAGCTCGTTGTTTGTCTTTGAGGTACGCCAGGAGAACGCTTAATACTTCAGTTTTAAGGTTTCTCAAGAGAGCTACCCTTCATTATAACGAAATATTTGACGCACAGACTTGAGATTTGCACTAGGCTATGCGGCATGCCATGCGCACCAGTATCTCGTATCATTGACTCTAGCTAGACTTTATCAGTCACAGTAGACATTAAGTATATTAAACCAATTACTCTTTTTATGTATACCCGTTTATGATTACACAAGCATTTCGCAGCCTAGTTTGATGTATTGAGACACAAAGTACTTAGGCTCTTTTTGTTGATAGGAATACTGCATTGTCGTGGCGATTATTATTATTGTTGTAGTGTTTAGGATATTCTTGGCTCCGACGGCATTATATATTCTGCCTTTTTGTGTGCATAGCCTGCACGAGCATTGTTCCGCTACCTGCCTTTTTGGGTTCCATTTCCGATACGAGCATCTTTATAGCATCTAACATTTAAAGAAGATTCCTTGTTAGTGTTGAAGGACTTTAGTGCACTTTCTTTCATGCAGGAGTGCCTGACATTTATTGATTAAAGTAACGTAAGCTGTAACTTCTCTTACCACCTTACTTTGCATGCCATAACCAAGCACCTTCGGTTATAGGTAGTAATAGGCTGTTTTCACATAACATTAAGCCTAGAGTAGACGCACATTTATTGAGAGTTTGATAGCCTATTATTGCATATAGAACTCTGTAGAGTATTTGTGTTCTTTGTTCACTGGGAATATACATCAGAGGTTGGATCTAACGCTTTCCGTTGTAGCATTTATGCCATTACTAGTCCAATGAATAAGAGCCCTGATATATTTAAACCCCAGTCGTAACAAATGGCGACCGTACCTAGGATTTGGTGAACCTACATTTATTAGCAGGGAACCTTTGTTGTTTTGGGGAATATTTTGCGGGATCAGCAAGAACATTTTTGTTTTTGCAACATATATAGCCCTTGAGTATTTCCGATAATTTGTGTGTGTATATCGAGGTATAAGAGTTTGGGGTGCTTCTTTTCTGAATATTGTGGTGAGAAATTTTTGTGAGCATCATGTTTTATACCGGATCAGAGGAGAATGGAGACACAGTACGTAATGTCGAAACTGAGGAACAGCAGCATGATGGAAGGGTTAACCAGGTGAACTGTGTGGAGGATGCTAGGATATTTTTGCAATGGCCTGTTACTGCCGAGCGGTTGGAGGGTATGGGTCGGTACGGTCTTCAATGCCTGGCCACAGCTATCGGTCATGCGGGTACTAGCAGCATGACCAGAGATAACTTGATAACGTGTGTACTGGGCAGGGTGACTGGTGAGCGAGATGGGTTGAGTGCTCAGAGCCCTTCGGCCATGCTTCCCCTACACTCGACTCCCAGCCATCCCAGTAGTTTGCCGACCCAGGGTACGCTTCCACAGGTGGGTGGTGACTGGCAGGGTGGGTTGCCCCTGGGGGTCCACCGGTAATTTCAAACATTGTAGCACCTTCACCTCCTCATGGGTTAACTCCAGAATTATTGCTTCAGCTCGAATTAGCTAAGCTTCAGCAGCAACAAAGGGCATGTGAGCTCCAGCAGCAAATAGAATTAGCCAAGATAGAAGAGAGAAAAACTATCAGTCAAGCAAAAATCCAAGCTGAGTCGACTAGGTACTGTGCCGACATGGATGTAGAGAAGTCGCGAGTAGAGACAACGGGACAGCGACTTGGGGCTGGTAACCGTGTTCATGAGCAGTCTCTCTCGCACTTATTGAAACTGGTTCCGGTGTTTGATGAGAGTGGTGTAACAGAATTTTTCGCACGCTTTGAGAAGAAGTGCCAGGAACACCAGTGGCCAGAGAATAAATGGGCAGCACTTGTATCCTCTAGATTAATAGGCAAGGGTCTTAAAGCCTACGATGCGTTACCTTTGGAGTTATGTATTGTGTACGAGGATCTCAAGGAGGCTGTCCTGAGGGCTTACGAACTGCAAACAGAAACGTACCGTTTGAAGTTCCGGGGTGTAACTAAGGGAAGAGATAGCACCTTTTTGGAACACGCCCGGGACTTGTCCGATGCTATGGGGAACTGGCTCCGATCTGAGAAGGTCACAACATTTGATGAAATTAAGCAGTTAATGATGTTGGAGCAGTTCTTTAAGAGCACGGGCGGTGATCTAATTTTGAACTTGAAGGAGAAAAACCCAAGAACTCTAGTCGAAGCAGCAGAAATGGCTGATCGACGGCTGTCGTTGATTCGGGGTTGCGGGTCCTCACAGAAGTACGATGTAAGTGCTAAGGACCGTTATCCTCCCCCTCCCCGTAACAATGACACATTTAAACAGAAGAGCCATGAAACTAAAACTGAATCCAAACCTTACACCATACCGTATGTGAAAAGTCAGGGGCCTTTTATATCACAGTATAAGCCGAAACCAAAATTTATGTGTTTTAGTTGCCACCAGGAGGGTCATAAGGCAAATGAGTGCCCTAGTCGACCTCCTCCGGCAGCCGTGTCTTTTGCTCACGGCATTGGAGTGTTCAAGAGGACATCGGAGTTTGTTAGAGGCATTTCTTCCGAGGTAAATACACTGCCAGTGCAGAAGGATCCGGAAGGCTTATTCCCTGTCCGTGATGCCTTTAGTGACCACAGGGGACTCGGTCGTGTGGAGTGGGGGGGTAGAAGACATGAGGTGAGAATTTTGCGTGACACTGGGGCATCGCAAACACTGTTGAGAAATTTCACTGGTAAACCTGTCAATACGGCGCGGGTGGTTGTGGTTCAGGGAGTTAATGCGACAAGTCATACCCGCTTGTAAGAATGAAGGTGGAAGTTGATGGTGTGACTCGGGACCTAGATGTAGGAATTGTGGGGAAGTTACCTGTTGGGGGCGTCGACCTCCTTCTCGGCAACGACTTTGCGGGACCTACTTCTGAGGCTCCACCCTTGGTCGTTGCCAAGAAGCCGGCCGACGTGAGTAGGGAGAAGCAGGAGTGGGTTGAGAAGTGTCCGGGGCAGCCTATGGCGTGTGTTGTCACCGGAGATTCTGCATCCAGGGAGTCACATTCTGGTCAACAATCTTTAGATCAGCGGAGGAAGGGTACCGAGAAGGGGTTGAAAGTTGGTGCGGTTGAGAGTTTAGTGTCAACGGACCTTCTCGGGGACTCATTATTAGGACCACATTTCGAGTCTGGAGAAGACCTAGTAACTGTTCCTGAAGGGGCAGAGGATGGGCTTAAAAAGATGAAAGAGTTGAAGGAGGACAGTGATGCACAGTCGGGAGATGTAGCAACAAGGTACCCTGACGCGTACCCTATGAGAAATGGGTCGGCGAAGACGGTGGTCCGAAGCTTGCGAGTGTATTTTTCCTGGTATGGTTACCCGCAGGGGCTTCAGTCAGTCCAGGGACCCAACTTCACTTCTAGCCTCTTTGTCCAAGCAATGCCGCAGCATGGGATTGTTGGGGTTATGTCATCTGCGTATCATCCGGAGAGCCAGGGTGTGTTAGAGCGATGGCACTCAGCCTTGAAATCTGTGCTTCGTTGTTGTTGCTTTGAGAGTGGGAAGGATTGGGATCTTGGCCTGCCATGTGTTTTGTTTGCTGTGCAGGAGGTACCTGGGGAGCGTTTGGGATTCAGCCCTAATGAGCTCGTCTTTGGACACTGTATCAGAGGGCCTCTCCATATGGTTGAAGAAGTATGGGAGGGCGCAGAAAAACCTTGTTCTATGCTCCAGTGTGTCCTCAACCGTCGAGAACGGATGTTGCGCAGTCTGGAGTTGGCTGGCCGTAATTTTACTAGCTCTCAGGCCCTCAGGAAGGACAGGTATGACCTCAAGGTTGAACTCAGGGAGTTTCACGTGGGTCAGAAGGTGTTGATTCTACTGCCCCTTGTAGGTCACCCCTTATCCGCGAAGTACGCTGGTCCTTATAGGGTGGTGGAGGAGCTATCAGACCTGGATTACTTGGTAGCCACTCCAGACAGACGGAAGCGCAATCAGTTATGTCATGTTAATCCCATGAAGGAGTATGGGAGGCACCCCCCTGAGCCTCTCACTGTGCCTGTGATGACGTTTAGCAGTCAAGGTGGAGAAGGAGAACGGGACAGTCAAGCTCAGGTGGAGGATAACTGGAAGGATAAGAAGTTCAAATGGGCGCCTGACTGTGAGAAGGTGTTTAGAGAAGTAAGACACCTGTTGTGCACTCACCCGATCCTCAGGGCCCCTGACTTTAGCCTACCTTTCCAACTAGCAACGGAGGCTAGTGGTGTGGGGGCTGGTGCCGTCCTTGTGGAAAGGGACGATGATGGGCTGGAACATCCTGTTAGTTTCTGCTCGGAGAAGTACAATTCGGCCCAGGGGAGCTGCTCTGTTGTCAAGGAGGAGCTGCTGGCGGTTGTGCTTGCGCTGGGGCATTTCGAGGTCTATGGTCCAGTCGTTGTAGTTTACCCAGATCATCACCCTCTCAAGTTCTTGGACCAGTTTCACAATCGGAATATGAGGCTGACCAGGTGGTCACTAAGGTTATTGGTATATAACCTGGACATACGCCATATTGCCGGTTGTGACAACGTGGTTGCAGATGGTCGTTCAAGGGTATATGATCCTGGGTAGATTGACAAACGGGTAGCCTCCTGCTTTAGTTTGGATAGTATTTTGCGCTTGGTGCTTGTTGGCTCGCGGTTGTAGCCCAGCGTATTGGGTCGTAAAGCAGGAGTTGAGCGTTTGGTATAGAAGAAAAAACTTGGTTTGCCCCTATAGTGTAGCCAAAATAAACAAATTATAAACATAAAAATCAAATAAAAACTTTCTTTGATAGTTGAATTTTTTTAGTATGTTATAGCAGTAATTCTGAGTTGCACTCCTCTCAGAATGCTGGGCTAGAGAAGCTCGCTCTTGAGGAGCACAACTACATATAATTTAACCTATGGTGTTGGGGAGGGTTATAATTTTGAAAAATGTTTTGTTGAAGAACTGTGCCAGATATTTTACTGCCGCTGGGTGATGGGAAGTGGAGATATAGCATGGGTTCTAACCATCAGATTTTTGTGAGTCTTGGGGCCTTTGAGAAAAATCTTGGGGGGGGGTGTGACGTTGACCACTCCGTTAGAACCGCATGGCTTGTCCTACAGTGACTCGCTAGGATCGCCAGGGCAGTGGATGGGGCTACAGTTTATGTATTAGAGTGTGCTGTATTTCATATGAAAGCTCGTGTCATGGGCAGTCCAGAAAGGCTCTTTGTTTTCACCCATGTCAAGGCTTTATATATTTAATTGTAAAGTATATGTTTTATCATTAACTAGTAATGATGGGATCTGGGAGAGAGAGAGAGAGAGTAGAACAGAGTGAGAGGGAGCGCGCAGTGTTTTTGTCCCGCTCGATGACGTCACGGCTGGCTGCCTCGTGGGGGTTGGTTGAGAAAGGTCCTTCCCATGCTGTTAGCTCCCTTGCTAGTGGCTAGAGGACTTGTAACCGCTTTTTTTCCCACGCGGCTCGAGCTAGTGCGAGTATATATACAGTTCCTCGCCACTCTCTCCCTCAGATCTGGTTTCTAGAACGCATCTATCTCATCCCTTGCTACCTGTCCCCTGCTCCGCACCTGAGAATCTTTTCCTCTGCCTATCTCTCTCATTTTCCATATCTTTCACCACCTTTTTTTAATATTATACCCCCTCTGGTTAACTCTGCAAAATCAGCTTCATGCTGGCCAGTTGTATTGTGCGTTAAGGTCTGATATAACCCATGTATGTTAGTTGTTAAGATAAGTTGATCACGAAGCATTGGTTGGCATTCATATTGTATAGTACTGCTTCCTTTAATTATTAGTGTTCTGCTGGATTAGTAATGCTAGACTAGGAGTCTGATATTATAAGGTATTGTTTCCTATGAGTACTGGCTTTAGTTAAAAGCTGCACGACATACCTGAGAACTGGAGTTGATTGAGTAAATTCTAGTCTGTGTGCCATTGAGAGTAGAGCATGCACGAATGAGGGCTTTTTGCCTATACCATTCTGCACTGTTCTAAGCTCGTTGTTTGTCTTTGAGGTACACCAGGAGAACGCTTAATACTTCGGTATTAAGGTTTCTCAAGAGAGCTACCCTTCATTATAACGAAATATTTGACGCGCAGACTTGAGATTTGCACTAGGCTATGCGGCATGCCATGCGCACCAGTATCTCGTATCATTGACTCTAGCTAGACTTTATCAGTCACAGTAGACATTAAGTATATTAAACCAATTACTCTTTTTATGTATACCCGTTTATGATTACACAAGCATTTCGCAGCCTAGTTCGATGTATTGAGACACAAAGTACTTAGGCTCTTTTTGTTGATAGGAATACTGCATTGTCGTGGCGATTATTATTATTGTTGTAGTGTTTAGGATATTCTTGGCTCCGACGGCATTATATATTCTGCCTTTTTGTGTGCATAGCCTGCACGAGCATTGTTCCGCTGCCTGCCTTTTTGGGTTCCATTGCCGATACGAGCATCTTTATAGCATCTAACATTTAAAGAAGATTCCTTGTTAGTGTTGAAGGACTTTAGTGCACTTTCTTTCATGCAGGAGTGCCTGACATTTATTGATTAAAGTAACATAAGCTGTAACTTCTCTTACCACCTTACTTTGCATGCCATAACCAAGCACCTTCGGTTATAGGTAGTAATAGGCTGTTTTCACATAACATTAAGCCTAGAGTAGACGCACATATATTGAGAGTTTGATAGCCTATTATTGCATATAGAACTCTGTAGAGTATTTGTGTTCTTTGTTCACTGGGAATATACATCAGAGGTTGGATCTAGCGCTTTCCGTTGTAGCATTTATGCCATTACTAGTCCAATGAATAAGAGCCCTGATATATTTAAACCCCAGTCGTAAGACTATCCTTGGTCTCCATTAATTCGTAATAATCCTTACCTTGTACTAATAACGCTATTAATAATCAATTGAACGTAATCCAGAGACTCTGCAGACATGACATAGTTAAATAGACATAAGTAGAGGCTACTGTAAAGGCCAGTCATCGTGTAATTGTCGTCATTATGAGGAGGTACACAAGAAAAACTTCTCCAACACCCGCCATTGTTGATGTGAGATTCGGGAGTTGCCACCTTCAATGGTGGAACAAAATATCCCTAGATTTCATAAGTATAAATGTTAAGTTTTAGTGCTACTTTGCAAATTAACATCTACATAACATGTAACATAATAATATATATTCAAAATTACATTTTAATGTTGTTGTGTTGCTTGAAGGTATACAGCTTGCATCATATATGAGTATGTTTTATAGTGTATATGTATTCTTATATGTTTTCATCTTGCTTTTATATATCTAATTTATATTATATAATTAACAAGTATTTTTACCAACATTAAATAACTCTTAAATACGTTCCTTCTTTAATCTATCGCTCCCTCGTTTTGCGGATATTCCCTTAACTTTGGTAACACTGCAGCAAGCCAGCTGGCAGGCGCGCAGCGGAACGGAAGTATATAGTAAAGGTGAGGCAAGTAATAATTTTGATCACTCTTATGCTTCGAATACTAGAGTTGGTACAGAGGAAGTAGTAGGGGGTGAGGAAGTGAATTTTAGTAGGAGATGAAGGCGTCGGGGCTTGACCCAACTTGCGTGAGCTGGTTTTTGTTGGAGAGACAGTTTGAGGATACTTTTCGAGAGGGGACAGGACGGACAACACATAGGGAACGGAAGTATATAGTAAAGGTGAGGCAAGTAATCAAATTTACCCTAGTGATACGACCTACGCCAAGGCCGATTTTTACACTCCAGGTACCCAGTTTAACATATGGGTGGGACGAGGCGAACACGAGAGAAGGCCACTGAGCAATCCTGGTGGCTAACCAAGTTCTCAGTCTCGTGTGTTGATTGGTTGTAGGAAGCTACCAATCAGGCCCCTGAATTCATTTTAGCCACCATGAATCCAGGTACTCATTTTCGTCTGAGTGAGACGGAACTGACAGGGAATGGAGTTTGTTCAACACTCCTGGGCTACTTGAACCCTGGTGGCAAGCCAGGGAAATTTCACCGACCCCTAGGGCAACATCTGGTCAATGTCGGTACCGGGTGCAATCACCCAACAGGCGCGGTCACCCATCCAACTACTGACCAGACCCTACGTTGCTTAACCTTCTGATCTATTATCAGGGTTGCAAGCGTGTAGGCAGGGTTGCCCCAAAGCGCACAGACTATCTATAATAAGGACAAGCGACTGAGGCGCTTGGTTTTTGTACCATACAACAGTGCTGCCACCAAATCCCTAGGACGCGTGGCAAAATAACCGTGTGACATCACGCTTTCGGCTCTGGGTCATCTGTACTCTATGGTCTTTATATAGATATAGATAGGAACGAATATTTTGAAATAGACAAACTAACTTAATTGGGCAAACGTCTTAAAATCTGAAAACTATTAATGGTGAGTTAATTGCTCAATAGGTGGTGTTCTGAGAGTGAGGGTCCGAGCCTGGGGAGTGAGACTGTGAAGTGCAGAGGCGAAGCAGCTTCAGAGGTGGAGTTGGGTTCGAGCCGTTAAATAGGTGCTTCGCATGTCTCACTCCCCAGGCTGGAGCAAGACCTCACGGGCCTCACCGTGTTCAGCGGTAAAGTGTAAAAGCTATCAGCCTATGCCCGAGAGGGAGTTGGCCTAGTTGGAATATAGAAAAAAAAAAAAAAAAAAAAAAAAAAAACACGAGGAAGAAGGGTCGCCATAAAAACGACCCATTTCCCCTTAATTAACAGTAAGGTTTATAATCTAACAAGTTGGGTACACAGTCGCTACCACACCTTATAGATCTACCCTCACCATCAATAACGAACATAACAATTAATGCACTGAGAGAGAGAGAGAAAGACAGAGAGCAGTGTCTCAAAGTATCATCGAGATAATGACATTACGAAACAGTGATTGTATAATACACTTCAACTCTTATGGCCAACTGCTCTACTAAAGAACTATTATCACCCTCGGAGAGAAGTTTGTTTCAGATAGAGCTGATCATGTACATTCTCAAATAATAAACCACTTGGTATATAACCTGAAGTTAAGGTTGCGTAAATTATTTATAATTAACCACTTGAGGATTTTGACGCAATTTGACAGTTTATTCTGGCTGTCATTAGACAATTTTTTACAGCTAAAGAAGGATCTGTGGGAATGATGTTACAGATGATCTCAAATAATCCTCTGACTTCCATACACACTTCCTAATATGAGTAAATACGTCTATTAGTATCCAGAAAACAGAAAAGAAAGGAATGATCGGATCTTGAAAGGGTTAAGCTAAGCATCATCAATGGGTTTCGATTGTCAATTGTCTATCTATCTATCTATATGCTCAGGCCAAATCCCCATTTTGGGGGTAGCCGACATTGAAGCCTTGTTTAACAAGCTTAGTGAAGCGGGCTTGGTGGTGAATCTGGGAAAGTGTGACTTTGTAAGGGCAACTGTGCAGTATCTAGGATTTGTGGTCGGGAGAGGCCAGGTTTGCCCTCCTCAGAATAAGATACAGGCTATCAATCAGTTCCCTAGACCGACTACCAAGCGGCAGATTATGAGGTTTTTGGGCATGATCGGGTACTATCGCCGCTTCATTCAAGGATATTCAACTGTGTTGTTGTTGTTGTTGTTGTTGTTCCCCAAGCTGCCTGGCCGAACTGCCCCAAGGCCCCGAGTAAGGCCAAGGCCATAAACAAGCGCCCCCACAGAACACTCCCTGCCGACCACAATAAAGCCTGGGTGACCGAAGCCACTCCATGGCGGGGAGCTGAGAGGGTGCGTAAACGCCCGGGAAACCAAAGCCCCACCCAGGGCCCTGTGCCCCTCAGCAATTATGAAGAGAAAGTTGAGGGGTAAAGGAATAATGTGACGCTTTAGCTTCCAATCTTGGTAGATTGGGAGGTCAATCCACGGAAGAGACGCCGTCACTTGAGATCTATAAAATATATGTGACGTTGACCACTCCGTTAGAACCGCATGGCTTGTCCTACAGTGACTCGCTAGGATTGCCAGGGCAGTGGATGGGGCTACAGTTTATGTATTAGAGTGTGCTTTATTTCATATGAAAGCTCGTGTCACGGGCAGTCCAGAAAGGCTCTTTGTTTTCGCCCATGTCAAGGCTTTATATATTTAATTGTAAAGTATATGTTTTGTCATTAACTAGTAATGATAGGATCTGGGAGAGAGAGAGGGAGTAGAACAGAGTGAGAGGGGGCGCGCAGTGTTTTTTATCCCGCTCGATGACGTCACGGCTGGCTGCCTCGCGGGGGTTGGTGGAGAGAGGTCCTTACCATGCTGCGAGCTCTGTGAGTGGTCGGTCGACTCGTAACCGTTGTTTTCCCACACGGCTCGAGCTAGTGCTAGTATATATACTGGTTCCTCGCCACTCTCTCCCTCAGATCTGGTTTCTAGAACACACTCATCTTTTTTCCCTTGCTATCTATTCCCGCTCCGCCCCTGAGTATCTTTTCCTCTGCCTATCTCTCATTTTCCATATCTTTCACCACCTTTATTAACATTATATCCCCTCTGGTTAACTCTGCAAAATCAGCTTCATGCTGGCCAGTTGTATTGTGTGTTAAGGTCTGATATAACCTGTATATGTTAGTTGTTAAGATAAGTGGATCACGAAGCATTGGTTGGCTTTCATATTGCCGCTTCCTATAATTATTAGTGTTCTGCTGGATTAGATAATGCTAGACTGGGAGTCTGATATAATAGGTATTGTTTCCTATGAGTGCTGGCTTTAGTTAAAAGCGGCACGACATACCTGAGAACTGGAGTTGATTGAGTAAATTCTAGTCTGTGTGCCATTGAGAGTAGAGGATGCACGAATGAGGGCTTTTTGCCTATACCATTCTGCACTGTTCTAGTCTCGATTGTTTGTCTTTGAGGTACGCCAGGAGAACGCTTAATACTTCGGTATTAAGGTTTCTCAAGAGAGCTACCCTTCATTATAACGTAATATTTGACGCACAGACTTGAGATTTGCACTAGGCTATGCAGCATGCCATGCGCACCAGTATCTCGTATCATTGACTCTAGCTAGACTTTATCAGTCACAGTAGACATTAAGTGTATTAACCTAATTACTCTTTTTATGCATACCCATTTATGATTACACAAGCATTTCGCAGCCTAGTTTGATGTATTGAGACACAAACGACTTAGGCTCTTTTTGTTGATAGGAATACTGTATTGTGGCGATTATTATTAGTGTTGTAGTGTTTAGGATATTCTTGGCTCCGACGGCATTATATATTCTGCCTTTTTGTGTGCATAGCCTGCACGAGCATTGTTCCGCTGCCTGCCTTTTTGGGTTCCATTTCCGATACGAGCATCTTTACAGCATCTAACATTTAAAGAAGATTCCTTGTTAGTGTTGAAGGACTTTAGTGCACTTTCTTTCATGCAGGAGTGCCTGACATTTATTGATTAAAGTAACGTAAGCTGTAACTTCTCTTACCACCTTACTTTGCATACCATAACCAAGCACCGTCGGTTATAGGTAGTAATAGGCTGTTTTCACATAACATTAAGCCTACAGTAGACGCACATTTATTGAGAGTTTGATAGCCTATTATTGCATATAGAACTCTGTAGAGTATTTGTGTTCTTTGTTCACTGGGAATATACTTCAGAGGTTGGAGCTAGCGCTTTCCGTTGTAACATTTATGCCATTACTAGTCCAATGAATAAGAGCCCTGATATATTTGAACCCCAGTCGTAACAAATGGCGACCTTACCTAGGATTTGGTGAACCTACATTTATTAGCAGGGAACATTTGTTGTTTTGGAGAATATTTTGCGGGGATCAGCAAGAATAATTTTTGTTTGCAACATAGTATAGCCCTTGAGTATTTCCGAGAATTTTTGTGTGTATATCGAGGTATAAGAGTTTGGGGTGCTTCTTTTCTGAATATTGTGGTGATAAATTTTTGTGAGCATCATGTCTTATACCGGATCAGAGGAGAATGGAGACACAGTACGTAATGTCGAGACTGAGGAACAGCAGTGTGATGATGTGGTTAATCAGGTGAACTGTGAGGAGGATGCTAGGATATTTTTGCAATGGCCTGTTACTGCCGAGCGGTTGGTGGGTGTGAATCGGTACGGTCTTCAATGCCTGGCCACAGCTATCGGTCATGCGGGTACTAGCAGCATGACCAGGGATAACTTGATAACGTGTGTACTGGGCAGGGTGACTGGTGAGCGAGATGGGTTGAGTGCTCAGAGCCCTTCGGCCATGCTTCCCCTACACTCGACTCCCAGCCATCCCAGTAGTTTGCCGACCCCGGGTACGCTTCCGCAGTTGGGTGGTGACTGGCAGGGTGGGTTGCCCCTGGGGGGACCACCGGTAATTTCAAACATTGTAGCACCTTCACCTCCTCAAGGGTTATCTCCAGAATTATTGCTTCAGCTCGAATTAGCTAAGATCGAAGAGAGAAAGGCTATCAGGGCAGGTGAGCTTCAGCAGCAAATAGAGCTAGCAAAAATCCAAGCCGAGTCGACTAGGTACTGTGCCGACATGGATGTAGAGAAGTCGCGGGTAGAGGCAACGGGACAGCGACTTGGGGCTGGTAACCGTGCTCATCATCAATCTCTCTCGCACTTATTGAAGCTGGTTCCGGTGTTTGACGAGAGTGGTGTAACAGAATTTTTCACACGCTTTGAGAAGAAGTGCCAGGAACACCAGTGGCCAGAGAATAAATGGGCAGCACTTGTATCCTCTAGATTAATAGGCAAGGGTCTTAAAGCCTACGATGCGTTACCTTTGGAGTTATGTATTGTTTACGAGGATCTCAAGGAGGCTGTCCTGAGGGCTTACGAATTGCAACCAGAAACGTACCGTTTGAAGTTCCGGGGTGTAACTAAGGGAAGAGATAGCACCTTTTTGGAACACGCCCGGGACTTGTCCGATGCTATGGGGAACTGGCTCCGATCGGAAAAGGTCAAAACATTTGATGAAATTAAGCAGTTAATGATGTTGGAGCAGTTCTTTAAGAGCACGGGCGGTGATCTAACTTTGAACTTGAAGGAGAAAAACCCAAGAACTCTAGTCGAAGCAGCAGAAATGGCTGATCGACGGCTGTCGTTGATTCGGGGTTGCGGGTCCTCACAGAAGTACGATGTAAGTGCTAAGGACCGTTATCCTCCCCCTCCCCGTAACAATGACACATTTAAACAGAAGAGCCATGAAACTAAAACTGAATCCAAACCTTACACCACACCGTATGTGAAAAGTCAGGGGCCTTTTACATCACAGTATAAGCCGAAACCAAAATTTATGTGTTTTAGTTGCCACCAGGAGGGTCATAAGGCAAATGAGTGCCCTAGTCGACCTCCTCCGGCAGCCGTGTCTTTTGCTCACGGCATTGGAGTGTTCAAGAGGACATCGGAGTTTGTTAGAGGCATTTCTTCCGAGGTAAATACACTGCCAGTGCAGAAGGATCCGGAAGGCTTATTCCCTGTCCGTGATGCCTTTAGTGACCACAGGGGACTCGGTTGTGTGGAGTGGGGGGGTAGAAGACATGAGGTGAGAATTTTGCGTGACACTGGGGCATCGCAAACACTGTTGAGAAATTGCACTGGTAAACCTGTCAATACGGCGCGGGTGGTTGTGGTTCAGGGAGTTAATGCGACAAGGTCATACCCGCTTGTGAGAATGAAGGTGGAAGTTGATGGTGTGACTCGTGACCTGGATGTAGGGATTGTGGAGAAGTTGCCTGTTGGGGGCGTCGACCTCCTTCTCGGCAACGACTTTGCGGGACCTACTTCTGAGGCTCCACCCTTGGTCGTTGCCGAGAAGCTGGCCGACGTGAGTAGGGAGGAGCAGGAGTGGGTTGAGAAGTGTCCGGGACAGCCTATGGCGTGTGTTGTCACTGGAGATTCTGCATCCAGGGAGTCACATTCTGGTCAACAATCTTTAGATCAGCGGAGGAAGGGTACCGAGAAGGGGTTGAAAGTTGATGCGGTTGAGAGTTTAGTATCAGCGGACATTCTCGGGGACTCATTATTAGGACCACATTTCGAGTCTAGAGAAGACCCATTAACTGTTCCTGAGAAGGCAGTGGATGGGCTTAAAAAGACGATGAGACAGCAATGGTACGCAGAGAGAGAGCAACGGGAGGCCAAATTTAATGTAGGAGGGGGGCATGAGTTGTTTCGCAAACACTTGGATAGGCTTGCTCCTTCGGACATTCGTAAGTTGAAATTGGAAGACCCGGAGGTTCTTGAATGTGGTCTTGAATGTGAGTTGAAGGAGGACAGTGTTGCACAGTTGGGAGGTGTGGCAACAAGGTACCCTGACGCGTACCCTATGAGAAATGGGCCGGCGAATACGGTGGTCCGAAGCTTGCTAGTGTATTTTTCCCGGTATGGTTACCCGCAGGTTTTGTTTGCTGCACGGGAGGTACCTGGGGAAAGTTTGGGATTCAGCCCTAATGAGCTCGTCTTTGGACACTGTGTCAGAGGGCCTCTCCATATGGTTGAAGAAGTATGGGAGGGCGCAGAAAAACCTTGTTCTATGCTCAAGTGTGTCCTCAACAGTCGAGAACGGATGTTGCGCAGTCTGGAGTTGGCTGGCCGTAATTTGACTAGCTCTCAGGCCCTCATGAAGGACAGGTACGACCTCAAGGTTGAACTCAGGGAGTTTCACGTGGGTCAGGAGGTGTTGATTCTACTGCCCCTTGTAGGTCACCCCTTATCCGCGAAGTACACTGGTCCTTATAGGGTGGTGGAGGAGCTATCGGACCTAGTTTAGTTGGTAGCCACTCCAGACAGACGGAAGCGCAATCAGTTATGTCATGTTAATCCCATGAAGGAGTATGGGAGGCACCCCCCTGAGCCTCTCACTGTGCCTGTGATGACGTTTAGCAGTCAAGGTGGAGAAGGAGAACGGGACAGTCAAGCTCAGGTGGAGGATAACTGGAAGGATAAGAAGTTCAATTGGGCGCCTGAGTGTGAGAAGGTGTTTAGAGAAGTAAAACACCTGTTGTGCACTCACCCGATCCTCAGGGCCCCTGACTTTAGCCTACCTTTCCAACTAGCAACGGAGGCTAGTGGTGTGGGGGCTGGTGCCGTCCTTATGGAGAAGGACGATGATGGGCTGGAGCATCCTGTTAGTTTCTGCTCGGAGAAGTACAATTCGGCCCAGGGGAGCTGCTCTGTTGTCGAGGAGGAGCTGCTGGCAGTTGTACTTGCTCTGAGGCATTTCGAGGTCTGTGTTCCAGCCTATGGTCCGGTCGTTGTAGTTTACCCAGATCATCACCCTCTCAAGTTCTTGGACCAGTTTCACAATCGGAATATGAGGCTGACCAGGTGGTCACTAAGGTTATTGGTATATAACCTGGACATACGCCATATTGCCGGTTGTGACAACGTGGTTGCAGATGGTCGTTCAAGGGTATAATTATGATCCTGGGTAGATTGACACACGGGTAGCCTCCTGCTTTAGTTTGAGTAGTATTTTGCGCTTGGTGCTTGTTGGCTCGCGGTTGTAGCCCAGCGTATTGGGTCGTAAAGCAGGAGTTGAGCGTTTGGTATAGAAGAAAAAACTAGGCTTGCCCCTATTGTGCAGCCGAAATAAACAAATTAAAAACATAAAAATCAAATACAAAACTTTCTTTGATAGTTGAATTTTTTCAGTATGTTATAGCAGTAATTCTGAGTTGCACTCCTCTCAGAATGCTGGGCTAGAGAAGCTCGCTCTTGAGGAGCATAACTACATATAATTTAACCTATTGTGTTGGGAGGGTTATAATTTTGAAAAGAATGTTTTGTTGAAGAACTGTGCCAGATATTTTACTGCCGCTGGGTGATGGGAAGTGGAGATATAGCATGGGTTCTAACCATCAGATTTTTGTGAGCCTTGGGGCCTCTGAGAAAAATCTTGGGGGGGGTGTGACGTTGACCACTCCGTTAGAACCGCATGGCTTGTCCTATAGTGACTCGCTAGGATCGCCAGGGCAGTGGATGGGGCTACAGTTTATGTATTAGAGTGTGCTTTATTTCATATGAAAGCTCGTGTCATGGGCAGTCCAGAAAGGCTCTTTGTTTTCGCCCATGTCAAGGCTTTATATATTTAATTGTAAAGTATATGTTTTGTCATTAACTAGTAATGATAGGATCTGGGAGAGAGAGAGGGAGTAGAACAGAGTGAGAGGGGGCGCGCAGTGTTTTTTGTCCCGCTCGATGACGTCACGGCTGGCTGCCTCGCGGGGGTTGGTGGAGAGAGGTCCTTACCATGCTGCGAGCTCTGTGAGTGGTCGGTCGACTCGTAACCGTTGTTTTCCCACGCGGCTCGAGCTAGTGCGAGTATATATACTGGTTCCTCGCCACTCTCTCCCTCAGATCTGGTTTCTAGAACACACTCATCTTTTTTCCCTTGCTATCTATTCCCGCTCCGCCCCTGAGAATCTTTTCCTCTGCCTATCTCTCATTTTCCATATCTTTCACCACCTTTATTAACATTATATCCCCTCTGGTTAACTCTGCAAAATCAGCTTCATGCTGGCCAGTTGTATTGTGTGTTAAGGTCTGATATAACCTGTATATGTTAGTTGTTAAGATTAGTGGATCACGAAGCATTGGTTGGCTTTCATATTGCCGCTTCCTATAATTATTAGTGTTCTGCTGGATTAGATAATGCTAGACTGGGAGTCTGATATAATAGGTATTGTTTCCTATGAGTGCTGGCTTTAGTTAAAAGAGGCACGACATACCTGAGAACTGGAGTTGATTGAGTAAATTCTAGTCTGTGTGCCATTGAGAGTAGAGCATGCACGAATGAGAGCTTTTTGCCTATACCATTCTGCACTGTTCTAGTCTCGATTGTTTGTCTTTGAGGTATGCCAGGAGAACGCTTAATACTTCGGTATTAAGGTTTCTCAAGAGAGCTACCCTTCATTTTAACGTAATATTTGACGCACAGACTTGAGATTTGCACTAGGCTATGCAGCATGCCATGCGCACCAGTATCTCGTATCATTGACTCTAGCTAGACTTTATCAGTCACAGTAGACATTAAGTGTATTAACCTAATTACTCTTTTTATGCATACCCATTTATGATTACACAAGCATTTCGCAGCCTAGTTTGATGTATTGAGACACAAACGACTTAGGCTCTTTTTGTTGATAGGAATACTGCATTGTGGCGATTATTATTAGTGTTGTAGTGTTTAGGATATTCTTGGCTCCGACGGCATTATATATTCTGCCTTTTTGTGTGCATAGCCTGCACGAGCATTGTTCCGCTGCCTGCCTTTTTGGGTTCCATTTCCGATACGAGCATCTTTACAGCATCTAACATTTAAAGAAGATTCCTTGTTAGTGTTGAAGGACTTTAGTGCACTTTCTTTCATGCAGGAGTGCCTGACATTTATTGATTAAAGTAACGTAAGCTGTAACTTCTCTTACCACCTTACTTTGCATACCATAACCAAGCACCGTCGGTTATAGGTAGTAATAGGCTGTTTTCACATAACATTAAGCCTAGAGTAGACGCACATTTATTGAGAGTTGATAGCCTATTATTGCATATAGAACTCTGTAGAGTATTTGTGTTCTTTGTTCACTGGGAATATACTTCAGAGGTTGGAGCTAGCGCTTTCCGTTGTAACATTTATGCCATTACTAGTCCAATGAATAAGAGCCCTGATATATTTGAACCCCAGTCGTAACATATATAAGTAAAAGGAACAGTCAGAGTAAGCTATGGGTATGGCAGAGATCGCTCAGGTCTCAGTCTGATAGACCAGCCCATCACCATTATTCAACTGTGTTAGCACCTCTGACTGACTTATTAGCGAAGGATAGAAGTTTCTGTGGGCGCCGGAGTGTGAAAAGGCATTTTCCCTTGTTAAACACCTTTTATGCACTCATCCAATACTCAGGGCCCCAGACTTCGACAGGTCGTTTCAGTTGGCAACTGATGCCAGCGGGGTTGGGGCTGGTGCCGTCTTGATGCAGACAGACGAAGAGGGCCTGGAACACCCAGTAAGTTTTTTCTCCAAAAAGTTTAATTCGGCCCAGAAGAATTACTCAGTGGTGGAGAAAGAATTACTGGCAATAGTGCTGGCGCTCAGGCACTTCGAGGTGTATGTTCCGGCCTATGGACCAGTCGTGGTAGTGTTAGGCTACACAGGTGTGCGGGTTTGTGTGGAGTAAAATTGGCTTGCCCCTGTAGTGCAGCCGCCATAAACATATTAAAATGAAAAATTCTATAAAACTCTTTCTTTAATAGTTAAAATGTTTAAGTATATTATAGGTGAAGTTCTGAGTCGAACCTGTACTTCTCTCAGAATGCTGGGCTAGTAGAAGCTCGCTCTAGGAGCATAGCAGTATGAATTAAGCTATTGTGTTGGGAGGGGTTTTAATTTTTTTGATGAGAACTGAGCTTTGCCTTTCTTTGTCGCGAAGTGGTTAGGGGTGGTGAGTCTTATCGGGGTTCTGCTTGTCAGATATGGAGCTCATGGTTGAACGTCTAATATCTTGGGTGTGG